>DVQM01000260.1:0-20171 GCA_018231645.1 Heliconius ricini | reverse complement strand
GTCACGTCGCGGTCACGTCGCGGTCCGAGCCGAGTTAAAGCTGGTCGTAAACGCTATATAATGCTGATTTATTCCTTTAATGCGCAATATGTCCTTCCTAACACTTTTCTGTTTTGTATAAACGCATTTTTTTTGTATGTTCTTTGCTAATGGCGTTCCAAACGTGCCAGTTAAACATAAATCACTTCGCCAATGTCACGCTGTACGGAGAGAAAACACACGAAGGAGATCGTATGGTGAGAATATTACATAATAGAAATTGGAAATGCATTAAATGTTTTAAATGTAATATAAATATAACATTAATAAACATTGAGAATTAGGGGGGATGGGGGGTGGGGGTTGTTGTTGGGGATAAACACCTATAGCAATATGTCAAAGTCAAAAAATATGGTAAGTAAAGCCCCGAATTATGTTAACAGTGTTCGAAGATGTAATTAGCATAGGTGAGATTATACTTTTAAATATTGAAGTAACGTTAAAAAATTAAATCCACTTATCATTTTGTGCTATTGTTATTACATACGTAAGTAAGAAAATTGGTAGAGCGAGACTTTAAGCATCAAATAACATAATAGGCATTTGCATTACTTTATTTAATACTAAGTTTCGCTGTTCTCCAAATCTCGCCCGAATTCGGGACAATGCATGTTGGTATTTACTCAAAATATACCATTAAAAGCTTTCTGGAATAGAAAAAAATATATGCAAGTAACAAGTTAATTTCCATAAATTTAACCATATATTTTCATTTGTATGGAGTTGTACGTTCGCAGAAAACATTATTTACTGCGGCAAGAACTTGTTTAATATATTTTAAAAGATCCTTCGCTGGCTGCCAAGTTCCCTAACTCGTTTAAGTCAACATGTGAGAGTAAATAAATATAAATAAAACGCACGGACAGACGTCGAAGGAACGTGACTTTATATATTAGTAGCCTCCGACACCGCCAGTGCAGTTGGAATATATCTGATTATAGGTTAAGATAGCGAATTTTAAACTTTAAATTGTATTTTTTTAAATAAATATATTCAATTCTTCGCTCAGGTTGATAAAGCGTACAGTTGAATTCCGCCACTCACTAAGACGTGTAAAAGAATTACGGGACGTGCCTCAGCACTGCCTCCACCTGTCCACCACTGTCCAGCTGTTGTAGCTGTACTGTATGCTGGATGCAGCGTGAAAATAGAAAGTATTAATAATTATTATCACAGTAAAGCATAGCAAGCGAAGTCACGGGCAATATTCAGTTTAGTGTTAAAAGAATTAGCACTTTCAACACAAGTAGACCAAGTGAAGTAAAAAGTTATAGCAATTTTCATCAGAATTTCACCAAAACCCCCGACAGGTGGTAGTTTAAAAATGCTAACTTAATTATTTAGTATGCAATGTTTTTGCATAAAAATTAAACGCTAACGATGTGTTATGAATTTTCATGAATTTTTATCATATAACGTGCTATACAAGTACAAGAGCAGTCGTGACTCTTATGGAGCAGTGGGATTGTTTCTGATTGTAAACGCAATGGTTGGGGGTCCGATTCCTCCGCGTAAAATGAAACGCGGCGTTGAGTTCCAGTCAATATCTGGAATTCAGATAAAAGTGAAGAACAGAGTGTTGTAGTAGTTGGTCTACAAATATGCATAATAAAGAAGCTAGACTATTGTCTAAATCTGCACCTTTTAACTTCCGTCCAGGCGCTCTAACCAATTTGTTCTACGTTCTTATCGAGCTACATTGAAGTTCATATACACGCGCAACTTTTATTTTTAACAAATATCTATTCGCAAGAGAGGTTGCTATACACTGTATATTCGCAAGTATTGGCGCAGAGGTAGAGAACAGGTTATAGGTTCGATTCCCATTCGAGAAAGTTAAATATTTAAAATTCTTCCCTTTGGTGTCGAGGCAGCGAGGAAGCGCGACGTTGAGTTCAGCCACTAACCACGCAATCCCTCCAGAAGTCCTAACACTGGATTATCATAATCAATGTAATATGTCGGAATGTACCTATATTATGTAACGAACCTTCGCAGTTTGCAATATATTAACAGCATACGAATACATATAACAAGCTCAGTGAAGTGCGACACAGACACTTTACAAAGTCAACAATCAACAATCAAGTATTTTGTGTTTAGTTTTTGTTACTTCATGTTAAGGATTTACTAACCACAAGCTACCAGTATCTCTCCGTATTTCAGTTAATAGGTCGCTCTGTGAAGTAACTCTTCGTGCACGAGTGTATACTTTTTAGACATCAAAGGTGTTTCTTATATGACAACAACCAGCTTATCACAAAGTTGACAAATAAATCAGAATACACAATCAAGAATAATTAAACAATCGTTACTTTACATTACACAAAGTTAAACAATAGCAAAGCTGTAACAAAATGCAATGAACTCACAGTACCAAGCAGCCTGTGAGCGAACCCGAATGCACGCTGTAAGTATGAGCAAGTGGTGGTGGATGTCGCTACTAGTCCATCAGGGAACAGGAATAGGGGAACCTGACTACGATTTACACTTTCCACACAAATTAAGTTCCGGGCGGCCACAACTACACCTTCAAAATAAATGAAAACAAAAGCACTTAACCTTAGACAGTTGTATATAATATGTGTTAAATATTCAAAAATGTATAAAAATTCTATATCAGTATCTGATACTTCCTGCGTAAGGCGATCACTTTAGAGTATTGCGTATTGAGTAACTAAACACAACGGCAAAAGAAAAACGATTATAATTAGGATTATTAATATTGTCACAACTGAGAAGAGAACTCGACACCATCGTGTATACAGGCTGTTTTTACATTCACGTACTAAGATATAATAATCTTTTATTACTCATTGACTGTTAGACAACGACAGATACAAATGGAGCTCGTTGACTTAGAAATTTTTGAATTAAGCATAAAGGGAGGTTAAGGAGTATAGGTGAGCATATAAAAAGAGGATATCTCAATTTCTTGGGTAAAACTGGGTTTCTACCTTACGTTTTAAGGAAATTAATTATTAGCAAAAAAATCACCATTTACCGTTATTGAGATATCCTTTATTTGATATCAGTTCTTCAATTTTACAGCAATTACAAATAGTTATATATACTCGTATACTGTTATGGTCGGAAATGAGCTTAAGACTTGGGACTCAACTACATACATCTCGAGCTGATCAAAGTCCCCCTCTAGAGTATTTTACATTTCTCGCTTTGCTTCACTTCCATCACTCAACACAATCCTTTCAGAATCCGGCGGACAGTGGAGACCGGTAAGTGTCTTAACACTAGGTTTCCAGATTCGCTTTAGCTGCCCTTCTATGTGCGTGTTACAATATAGTCACAGGTAGTCCATCCACACAACACCCACTCGCACAGCGTTAGCATGACACGTTACTTAAAATACTTAATATTATTATCCGTAAATATTGCAAGTAACAATTGTTGAATACGCTAGATTTATACAAACAAAACGAAACAAAGACTACATTTATTTATAAATATTGGCTTCCATAAATCATACCGAAAACTTGAATATACCCTGTCTATATAAATCTCTTTATACAATATATTTGTTTCCTGTACCGTATGCTATTATCAGATTGTATAGAAGATTATGTTTCAAAAGAGTTTCCGTTGAACTGGTAATACTGGCCTTTTCATTTTAATTGAGATATGTAGGTAAAAGGTATAATAAACAAAGGAGTAGTACTTATTGATTTATATATATATATATATATAAATAAAAAAAAATAGTTCACATGGATATTTGGCACCAATTCATGTCTTCTACATGAGTGAAAATTAAAGAGAGCATCATGTTTTGCCACTACGCTTCATGCTTTTTTATCGTAAAGCCTGGTGGGAGGGGAAACTGGTGTTATGACACTCATTATATACTAATATAATCATTCCCCCGAACTGAATTCTAACCCACAACTATCACAACTATAGTCGCACTCTATTCTTTGATATTTACAATAATATTTTTCAGTTTTCTTTATCTCAAGTAAACAAATAACGTATATCTCAATTGTTTCTCTAAAATTATGTTCCTGAGGGTCAATTGAACAATAAATAAATAATCGAAACAGAAATCCAAGCTTCGCATTATCGATTGTTACTAGAATTGTGAGAGACGCGCCGAAGTATAGAGATATAATAGTGTCTGTTCCCCGCGGGAGAACGCGAGATTGACGACGCCTGACGCCTACCGATCAGTCAAACTTTCTTATAGATGTTCTAAAAACTTACATGTTTCAAACAAATACGAAAATTTCTCTTCGATCTGCTCGATTAGATTAAATATGGAGGTGTTCTGTTCAGTGCTCCTGCGCACTATATACGTCCTCGTACATTTCATTCCTCGTACATTCGGTTTCGCTAAGTAATAATGATAATTTTAAAATTTTAAGCGAAATATGCAGCAACAAAAATAACAAAATATTGAGTTATATATTGATTTGTACACAAATAAATACTGATAACACTACGTTGGGTCACAATTATTATATCTTCTTACAATTAGCAAAAACAACGTTTAACAATAGCATAAACCCATGGTAGTGTATTTAGTGGTAAACAAAGCGCGGCGTTTAGTTCGGCTATTCAACATCTGTAATTTAAGCAAAAAACGGAAAACGGAATTTCTTAACAGTATGTTATTTCTGTCTATCGTACTTTAAATATAATATAATAAAATAATGTGGGGAAAAGCGTGAAGCTAGTTGTTTTTATAATTCCATCGAACACATTCCTCGAACTGCGTCACGTTCGAAAATATCGCCAGGACACGCAGTACTTGGGGCTCGATTTCTACGAAGGTGGATTGTCCTAATGTAAATAAATATACATGTTATACGTTTATAAGTATATCACTCTCTAATGAAGTGAAGACTCAGATAAGCATTACACTCCAATGAAGTAATTTGTAAATGAAAAATAAAAGGAATATAATGTTTTTATCCAATTTTGCATATTGTTCATCATTATGTGAAGGATAGAGATAAAAAGTAAAAATTAACCCTACAGAGCCAAAGGCACTAAAGAGACGTATTAAAAAAATATATAAATATGTATGATTGTATATACGTGATATTTGACTCATTGAGTTCATTGTAACTCAATATTGTCTATTGGTCACAGGTTTTCCTATCTTTTGGGCAATGCACGAACCACGCTCCGAAATAACTAGTCATTTTTTGAGGCAGGGACTTAGACTTCTTCAAGAAAATCAACGATCTTGAAGCATTGATACCTCACGACAAGTTCAGAAGAGAAGATTTGAGAAGCCTCAGCCACGGATTTCTCTTCATATTCAACCGGAAAAGTAAAACTTCCCGCGAATGCCGAGTATTCGGTATAGTTTTTTGGTGCAGATACGACACGACTGATGTAACCGTCATGTTAGGTATGTTGACGACGGCCCAGTGGACTGTATGATGCCCACCATCAGTCATCCAGTAGAACAACGGCAGGAGCAAGTTGTACACCTAATATATAAAATAGTACCCCACCATTGTTAGGTGCTTAATATTAATAAACTTAGTAAAAGCGAAACTGGCCGTAAAGAGCCGCGGGCCCTCAGATAAGCATTAGGTACATTCCGAGCAAGTAAACTTCGTGAAAATATTATTTGTTTACCTTTGTACCCGGCATACCGACTGGCCGCCCTCACCAGCCCTCTCCCGCCCTCGCTCGCCCTCACCGGCCCTCCCTCGCCCTTACCGCGCCCAGATATAAGTTGACGTTATGGTTAATTATTAATAGATATATTATAGATATGTATTAATATAGAAACAGAAATTATAAATAATAGAAAATTAAAATGAGTTCAAAAATATAATGTAATTGTGATTTAAAAAACAAGACGTCTAACACTAGATTTTTAAGGTGATATTGTATAAATATAGAAATAATTTATATACATACGTCTAGTTCTAGGTAATATCTGAAGAAAAAAAAAAGAAAGAAAGAGATAAAAATAGGTATATCTTATATAAATATTAACTTGAAAGTAGCGTATAAAGTTACATCAAAAGAACTGACGCAAATTAATGTAGCTATAAAAAATTAACTTAGGTTAGCGCGCGCAACCAAATAACTTCTTCAGCATTATAATATAAAATACTTAGTACTTAGTGCATTGCAACTTGAGTGGTAGGCTATAGCTCAACGTCACGCTTTGTATTTTTGCCAAGGTAAGGAAATGTAAATAAATAAAATAATTAATCACCCCGGTGGAGACCGAATCCACCACCGTCGGTTCACTCAGACACTCGTCGTGCCACTGCGCCACGACGACGTCAAGAAACCTTGTTATAATTATTTTAACCCGCAGTTATATAGTAATGTAGAGGTATTTGTACTCACGGTCTATCTGCTATGGATTCAGAAGTAAAGTTAAAAAGTTTTAATGACATCTCCAATCCCAAGCTTTCTTGTATAAAGTTTACTAGTTAGTAGTGCACAAGACCACCTGGAGACTATATCAATACCATAATTATATGTTATATAAAGGGCAGTCGGTGACGCAGGCTCATGCAGTTTCATGATAATACAATTATTACAAGCGTGCAACTGTAATCACGATAAGTTGAGGGTTCCCAGAGGCCCCTACCCTGCTATATGCAGTGTGGGATGCAGCGTGAAGCTAAAATATACGAATCTACTTAGAAATAAACTTGTGTTTTCTGAAAATTACCGAAATGTCTAGTATAGCTTCTACTTTTTATTATGTTACTTATTTTTAACACGGACTTGAGAGCGTAACGACGACGACTGTAAGGCATCGGTTGTGGATTCAATTTTCCCCGCGCGGCGTTTACTAACGCCATTTAAAACACAATGCCTCGAAAATTGGGCGGGAAGTCGGAAAGTGTAACTTTCCGCCCAAACAAGATTATATAGCAAATACAAAGTAATGCTAAGAAATAAATAAAATCACAGTCTTATTTTTTTTGACATTATATTTTTTTTGTACATGTTTGATATGCTCTTAGCGCGTCGCCATGGAAACCATCATTATATGTAGGCACGATTTAAGTATAACATTTTATTAAAAAGAATTTGAGTCTGAAATTTGTACAAAAAGTTTCCGTACAATGATTTGCTTCATGAACCAAAAACATTTCATTAAAAATAAAACACGCTTTTCCACACCAAGCGCTATGAATGGTGCAATATGTCGGTGCTCGGAGGTATATTGTTTTTCTAGTAACCTATGAAGAGTTCCACTATTGAGGTCCTGGCTACATCATCAGACCAGCTCGATTGTCAATTAAATTAAGCCTGCCAAGTTTCATAATAATAAAATTATCACAAATGGACCAAATTCAGTTTCCTTATTTTGTGACATAGTTACAAGTCAACCTAATACAAAATTGTTAGAATTTCTTACATTTTCCTCACATACATTTGTTTTCTATTCCTTTTTTCTAAAAATATTACAGAAATTCACGTAATGGCTATATTATTTGCACTTTTACGATTCCTATAGCTTTTTATATGCATTATTTACATTTTAATAGAAATATAATAAAAATTTACTCGCAGTCCAATCATAGCGCGTAACGGCGGCGCGTACGATGACGGAATAAGCTCAATCAGCACTTGTTTAATAAAAGTCTCATAAAACAACGCTCTCTGACGCTGGCGATGTTCCCCAAGCTACTGCTATAAGTTGACGCTTATATGGTAGGACTGAACTTATAAATTCCGGCTTCTAATAATAGGTCCAAAATCAAATCCGTTTCAAATAGATTTTCCCTCTTAATTATTTAAACTAACTAGAAAACAGCCACTATGTACTCACTAGTGCTATACTAAAATTTTACCGAGTCAAGGATTTGAATTGACACTCCACTAAACATTTAAAAACAACGTCCCAACAGAGACACAGAAAGACGAACAACACGTAAGCTCGTTCCCGCAACGACGGACGGACAGACTAATGTGTGACATCAACCACTAATGGGAGCAAACATCCAAATAAATATTTAATGAACATAAACCGATGCCGTCGCTTCAAGTGCGTGGGAGGCGACGACGTCCAGATATCGGCTGCAGGCTGAATAATGATACTTGAAACTGTAGAATATTATTATTTTTTTACTTTTGGCGAGTATCTAAAAGGCAACGGCTGTGGGTCAGTTTTCCACTCGGATGGATGTTTATATGTAAAGCTAAACAAAGCGCAAATGTGAGTTCGGCCTTACAATCGTAACAATACATATAATAAAATTGCAACTGATCACTGTCTGTTCATTTTAAATTGATTAAAGTGTAGTTTTCACTACTGTAGTTACGCAAACTTCCCTTAACATTGAGTAGTTGTTTTGTTTAAAACGATTCATAAATAAAGAAAGTGTTGTATAGCGATATAAACATTTTAGTTTGACAAAAATTAATTATTTTAATTAATTGACGAATATAAAGTTAGCAGTTGTACTCAGCCTCGCCTCCAATAACTATAAAATATACATTTTTTTTACTTTTGACTATTTGTTTTTACTAGTTCCGTAGGAGTTTCGAAAAATCTTCTTTTAGTGCTTCCTATAGGAAAGGCTCCTAGCATAAACTTCAGTATGATTCTGTCAGTCACTCGGCAAAAGAAGAGTTTTTAGTTAACTTTTTAGGCTTCAGGCCATATGTGAGATATACAGGTACAGAAATATTGTGATGATTATTTTAAAGGCATATTTTTAAATGAGATGGTTTTTTGATTGATAATACTAAAAGGCTAAACACGTAAAAATCAATATCACCATTTAGTACGCAATCTCTCAATATTGAGCATAAGTCTATCTACCCTGTAATATGCGTGAAACTAAAAAAAACAACAATATAAGAACTTATAAACTTGTTAAGCTACATTTGTACGCAAAAATATATTGTTTTAGTTTGTTTGTATTTAATTTGCAGGTGTCATGGATCCGACATCGCGACCTGCACATCCTGACGGTCGGCGGCTACACCTACACCTCCGACCAACGCTTTCAGGTAAATGACAGTGCCACGCTTACTAAAAGATCATGACAAAGCGCGGTGACGGTGTGTGGGGAACAGAGTGCCTTTACGCTAGGTTCCCTCTGCCCACCTTTTGTAAACAAGATACAGCGTGAAGCGATTACTAAATTAACATACTGATTTTATTTACAAAACTAAAAAATCGACAACAGAAAAAGTAGAAAATAACTACACTATAAAACAACATCTTGTACACTATATTACAAAGCACCAGTTGTCTTTTATCTCACAAACTTGCTTTTGACACACAGGACGAGCGCACACCGCACCCCTCTGAACGGTGTATGTGTAGTCGTATATCGTATATGAATATTGTAACAGATATAGCACAAAGAACAACTAGACAGCCTCGTCACGGCTTACGAGATTATATGATATCTTTAATACAAGCTGAATGAAGGCATCTTCTTTATAGATCAAAAGTGGTATTATTCTCGAGAAGTGGAAACAATAGAATAAATGTAATTCCTTCAAATTGTCTTATTACTGTAAGTTAGATATTGAGTTTTATTATTAGTTTAAGAGAACTTTTTTACATATGTCCATCGGTTTCTACTTAATTTGTGTTCCGATTTCAAAAAGTTTGTGAGATACAGCGTTAAGCTGAAAAAATCATATCAGTTTTTTTAGTCATCACTTGTTGCATTTTTCGTTTATGATAACAGGAGATAAGCGATAGGAGGAGTTGTAACTCCTCTACCAATAAGTGATAAGCGATAGTCTTTTAAATATTTTAGGGATGTATAGAGTTTTACTTGTAATGGTTTTCTTCTGGGTTCATGACATTATTTTTTATATGTAGTGTTAGAAAAATTTTTAAGTTTCTATATTCAAATTATATTAATTTTTAGATGACCTTTTTTATACTTTAAAAAATTCTAATAGTGACTTTTGTTATTCAGATTTTTTTTATTTATCATTACATTCTGTCTCGAGTCATTACTCAGTCAAGAATACACTCTTACCTTATAACATAACATAATAAATCGAAGAGATAAGCAACAGATCCTAAACCTGCAGGCGACCCACTCGGCGCAGACGGACGACTGGACGCTGCAAGTCAAGTGGGTGCAGCAGCGCGACGCGGGCGTGTACGAGTGCCAGGTGTCCACGCAGCCGGTCCGGTCCTTCTTCGTCACGCTCCACGTTGTTGGTGAGTGGTTCATTGGTTTATATGAAACATTGTACTCCCTACTATCATATTTCAATTTACTAATTTCAGTAATTTCGGTTATTCGTTATCCGTTAGTGAATCTGTAACAGTAGAGTTTTGTATGTATACATAGATTTACACTTAGAATAGATTTTTTTTCATTTTTTAATTTATTTTGATTATTCATAAAATAAAAAAGAAACTTTTTCTTTGCATTAAATTGCGTAACTCAACGCAGCACTATCATCAAGAACAATTTATTTCGCGTACTTAGTGTGCGTAGTTTTTGTATAAATTGACCTTCACATATAAGCTTACTTACAATTTTGATTAAATCTCTTACATGAGCATAGATATCTTTTTATTATTTCAAAGAGAGCCTCAGGTTTTGGAAATTTGTTAGAAACTAAATTCGTGAGATGTTAGCACGTAAACTATCACTATAGCGTGCGTGCCTCCCGCCCTCTAATCCCCTTCCCTTGCCTTTCCTTCATTAACCCTCGCAAAAATTCAATCTTCTACATCGCGTGTAGCCGAGAAATATGTTAAAAAATACAAATTTATACTAGTCTATATTAGTATTATAAAAAAGAGTTAGTTGAATGCGCAAATCAAAGTCAAAAATTAAGGGTCTGCATTAAAGGAATATTTTTGTGTAGGATAGTATTTTAGTCCAAGAAGGCTTTGAGCTACTATACAACATGTCACGTATCATAAACAATCCGTCAGACTCCCAGAAGAAGACCGTTCGTGGCGCACAAACGTGTTAACGCGACAGATTGTGGGTTCGATTTCCACTCCCAGTCATCTACGTCGGCCGTCGCGCTGACGCACATTGCACACGCAGTGCCACTGCGCCACGACGGCCTCCATCCATATTTGTATTTATTGAACCGAATGAGCGTGTTTCAAATTATTAGCGCTCGAAAGGCAATTTGTAAAACCAATAAACCCACTATATACAATACGTCATTGTCTAAAAAACGTTCGAGCGAGTTTTGCATTTAGCTTTAAAATTTTAGAGTAGTTTTTGGAGCTTATTTTTTAATTTCCGTACTATTTACTGTTAGTGGGAGATTAAAATATAAATATTTTGACTTATTTTTAGTTTTAATGTTATTTATAGTATCGTATTGTTACCATAAAATAGTTTACTTCAGAAGACGTTGTAGCGCTATGAGAGCGCGACGCAGCGACGGTTCAAAGTTCGATTGCCACTTGGTTGTTAATATTTTCGCTCTGTTCAAAAGCTGTTAGGCGAAGCGCTAGTAATTCAGCAACACAACACGCAATGTCCCGAAAATTAAGCGTAAAATAAGAGACGAAGTACCTTACACGCTACTAACTACCCTACTATATGCGGGAATCCATGGAGTTAATATGAGAAATATAATCTTACATACAGGCTAGTTATTCATAAAGCTTGCTTTGTTGTTTCAAATAAATTACAATTAAGACCTTTTGTTTTGTGTACTAACCAAGCTTTCACGATATGTATTGCTGTGTTGTCGTTTAGACGGCACTTGCTTGACCTAGATAATGAGTTGAAATCCCATTCAAGGTACATTATGTTATGGTAGTATCAGCTAACTTTTACATTTTTTAAAATGTGTATTTGATGAATGGATAAAAGACAGAATTACTTAAGTTACTTAGCTATTTAACCTAGACTTACCTTCGATTCACGTTCAGCCTAACATTTTTAGTAAAACAATATTGAAAAAAATATTTCTTTCAATAAAAAAAGGTTCTCTAAATAAAAAATCCATTCCACCAAGAGTTTACTACTTTGCGTACTTAGTGGTTACGCGTCGTAGACCCATATGGGTTGCATAGTACTATACTGTTAGTGTACAATTGTACAGCACAGTGAGGGCGACCCGTGTGCACACGTGAGCACACGTAAGCACACGTGAGCACACGTGAACAAACGTGAGCACACGTGGTCACACTTGGGCCAGTTGAACTTGTGCCAACAAAGCGTACTCGGGATCTGGGTCGATGTGTTTTATATTGCTAATTACTTCATAGCTTGGAGTCTTCTATACGTATTCTGTCCGTCATTTATTTATATGAACCCATATACATATATATTTGTATATACTATGTCTAAAATATGCGATGGCTGTGGAATGGAATCTTATTTAAGGTTTCATTTATCTTTTCACAAAGTACGGTGCTTAGTTAAGTCACTAAAAATGTTTATCTCTGACTTGGCAACGGGTGGAGTGTTGAGGTCTAAAAAAAATTGCCTATTGTCACCCTCCAAAGACAGGAGACAGCACTGATGGTATTTCCGAGCTAGTACTGAGACACGCACTGCTCTGGTCTTCGATAGATCGCTCAGAGGGAGGAAATGGTAATAATTTAAACCTGATTGTATATAGCAGAGTACACACATAGCACTAAGGAACACCAAGGAAGTAGGAAACCTAGCGCTAAGACGATCTATTTCTCAATTTCCGCCTAATTTTTCAAAACATTAGATGTTGAGTATTTTGTCTTGTTACAACAGCGAGGAAATGAAGATAGTTCAATCCTCCCAGTGTGAATTGAACCCTTAGAGGCCCTGCGCCGCTGCGCCACGGCGGCCTCTTAATTAATACTTAATTAGTCTAAACTGAATATATTATCTTTATACATATTACATTATTCCGCTCCCACAGACTGCGACGAGATCTACCAGAGGATGTTTTCAGATGGAGGTCTGTTTGTGTGTCTGTGTGTTACATTGGAATGCATTATATTGTTTTTATTAACCAAAATAAATCTCTTTTTATTTGTTTTAAATAATTGTAAGGAAATCTGTATAAATAACCAACTGCTTAGTAGCGCCGGTAATATTATATCTCTAATATGCCTCTGAAGTTTATAACGTACCTAATATTTAAAATATATTGTGTTCTATATAATTTAAATTATATTTACGTATTTGTTATATAATATAGATAAAATGTTGAAGGAAAAAATGAAATCAAAATTAAAAGTAACTATAACTCTAGCTTTTTGCCGTTTTTTTGAACTAACTTGTGTGTGTGTGTTTGTGTGTGTATATAACTCGAATACGATCTGTATTCATTAACAAAACGATAAAGAGCCCCTCTGATTTATGCGATTGTTACACGACTGCTTTAATTTTCTAATGGAATCCCCTTTACAGGTCTCGACTGCGATACGATAGTTTGTTTTTTGTGTAATACTGTTTTATCAGAAAAGGTAAGAAATAAAAAAAAAGACATTTTTGTTGACATGATTGAAAGGAAATTTAAAAATATATTTTGACACTAATACGACGTTTATAATTTTCGAATCTCTCCATCTGAAAAAAAAACCATAGTAAAGCTAAATAATTAAATAATTCATTTCAACAAACAAGAACAGTGACGCACGTTCAATGGCGCGCGGTGGAGGTGGATATGGAGATTTTCAATTCGTACCTAACTTTAGATTCGGGGAAGCTGCGATGTTAGTTTCATTTTTAATCGTTAGCTTTTGGCAAAGTCTAAATTGTATATAAGTTTAAGATTAGTTACTTGTATTATTTTTTTAAAAAGTATCGCCCTATATATAAACGTATTCATGTACAACATACGACCGTGGCTATGACAAAGCCATACTCAATATTCTGACGCTGAATCCCGGAACCCATTTTAAACGAAACTATTTAACCGGATTAATTGCGTATATTTAGTATTACACATTTTTGGAAACCCGACGTCTTGTTCATATTGCAGTTCCTTTAAACTCCATTTACTCCCAGAAAAGAAGATTTTCTTACCAATAATAAGAGTGGAAACTAAACTAAACCAACTGATTACATTAATTTGTACATTTTTATAAATATTTGTATAAAAATGCGTAATAGTACTATAGTTAAAGAATACTAATATTCGCTTATAGAACAACACGCTAGGCTCTACTTAGGCGATAATTAATTACACGGGTTATATAATTATTTCAGTTGGAATTATACCTCAAAGTCCCATGCAATCTGCTAATGTCTCTTACGTTACACTCACGTTAGATTGAATGAATATCAATCTTTTTGGTGCAATGTCTTTTTATCATAAAGCTCCAACATTATGAAAGACAGAATCATTTTCTTTTTAACTTCACTCTATTTCTCATATAGGAGACTAGTGTCAAGTCACTCCAACATCCACTTTCCGTCTGAAGAGACATCGCATAATGCGTGAAGTACTCAACCGTACTTTGTTTTATCAGAGCAAGAAAAAATAAGAAAATAGAATAAAAAAAACAATAAAAAGAAAATAAAATACAATTATTCCCCCGAGTGGGGGCCGACCTCACAGCCGCTATCTGACATAATCTTTATGCAAGTATGGTCAATACTGTGGGATCATTTTTTCCTACTTTACAACAAACTATAAAGCCGACAAACGTCTCTGTGGATTATCTTTTATTTCTTGAGGACACACTGATTGAAGTCGTGCTTATGTACCGTTATGTATATATTTCAAATACGATACAAATCTCACAAGGTATAACATACTCGTAATAAACAGACATATTAATTATATTACAGAGGCTGTCGTGGCGCAAAGTCACACACAGTGTTTCTGTAAATACGACGATTGTGGGTTCGATTCCCACACTGTGGAATGAATTATTTTTATTTCTTTGCCTTAGTAACAACACAAAGCGCGGCGTTGAGTTTCACCACTTCAGACGTATTGCTTCGAAATAAAGGGAAAAGTGGGGAAGGAAGCATAAAAAATATAAATATAAATCAAATAAATATGTAAACATATATGTACTCGTATATACATATATACATATAGACATAGAGCCAGATATAAAAAAATATTTTTCTATTCAACTCATGATTTGTATATAATTATACGCTCTGTCATTATCAAAAGGCAAAAAACAAAATTCGTGAATTCTCACGATGGAGATAAATCTCGTTGAAGTAAAGACTTTGGTATCATTTATTTACATTTTGGTAACGTCTGCTATTCAATATTTTAATAATTTAATACCGAATGATATTTTGTTCATACAAAATATATTGGTAATTTTTTAAAGGAATTTCGTTAAGAATTATTTTTCTTGTACAAAGTACTTGCGGTAAAACCGCGTTAGTGTAAACCTGATGTTATTATAGACGTAGATAAAAACTGGAACTGGTCTCTGGAAGCCCTCTAAGCTGAAACTAAATAAGACTCCTAGAGAAAACCTACTTTGCCTATATGGAAAGGATTTGAGACCGTCGAAGCGCTGCGGCGCAGCCTCTGACTGCAAACACGATGGTTGTGAGTTCGATTCCCAATGATGGGAAATAACTGTTTCCTTTTCCTCCCTTCAATAACAAGGCAAAGCGCGACGTTGAGTGCCGCCACTCAACATTAAATGTCTCAAAAGTAAAATCTCCTGGTTCAGGAATCAGCATAAGGACTCCACAAAGGTCCATTCTTGGTCCTTTTCTCTTTTAAATATATTTAAATGATTTACCGTATCAAGTTCAAAAGAACCATGCGATAGTATTGTTTGCTGATGACACTTTTTTGGTTTGTAAAATAAAAAGACGACAAATCGTATATGACGACGTAAAGAATGCTCTCTCAAACGTAGTACATTGATTCAGTGTTGACTACTTACTATTGAATAGTAAAAAAAACTAAATGTATAGTCCTCAGAACACCTAATACAATCTTTTTTAAAGCTGATGTTCTCTTGAATGGGGAAGCCGTAGATCACGTCGATTCTACGGCATTTCTCGATATCACCACAGACTTCAAATTACAGTGGGGGCACCATATTGATGGATTGGCGAATAGCTTGGCGGCTTGACTTGTTGACTTCAGCTACTTCCATAGTATTATGTTCTATGGGATTTTATTTTGGGGTAATGCAGCCCGTATTCAACCAATATTTGTCCTGAAGAAGCGGCTATTCGATATGCAACGTAGGCCCTAAAGACTCCTTAAGGCAAAAGTTTAAAGAAATTAATATATTGACAATTGCATCTCAGTACACTTTTTCAAAATTGTGTGCTTGTTAACAAAAACATTAATGATTTTACCAAAATTGGTAATTTTCGTAATAAAATAAGGAAAAGGCCAGGAATAAGCTTAATTTTAGTGGACCCGTAACTCGAATGCATCGAATCCGCAATTCATTTATAGGACAAAATGTGTACGCGTGTGATCCCAAAAAACGTCAGAGAATTTTTTATTCCACGATTTAATAGAATTGTGAAAAGACGTTTGTGTGTTAAATAATTTTATATTTCATTTGATTAATGATTTTATAAATGATAACACGCCTTGGAAATGAATTGCTCGCTCCAGTCTGTTTTAAAGTATCATTGTCAGAAATAATTTAATATGTGTTTGTATAAAATTGATTTAAATTAAGTCCCGCCTCGTTTCTTGCGCCGGTTCTTCCCAAGTCTGAGGCATTAACTTTAGTGAAAATGTTATATATATGTATATGCATTTGTGTGTGGCTGCGCCCAGCACACATAAAATACAGAATGTCGCCTTACTAAGTGCGTGATATTAATCCATTAATATCTAGTTTTTGTCACTAAAACATCAAGAGGGTCATAATGGAGAATCCCCACGGTGTGGGAACTTATAATAGGTACCCTCTTTTATTGGACGACGAGGCCGATCCTCTTGATGCGATAAAAGCTCGAGAGCAGGCAAAGGAGTTCGAAAAAAGACCAAAGATGCCGAAAAAGAAAATAAAGGCAAGCCTGAAGCCAAACCGAAAGGCGGCACCGCACATTTCTAATCGTGTAAAAAATCAACACAACACAATCTGAGCAGCTCAGTAAAGTAAGAACAAATAAAGATAATATTAATGATGTAGCTATATATGAAATATTGTAATAAAAAAAAATTACATGGGGTAAAGTTATTATTGTGAAATGCTTAGGTAAAATCGTGTATTTAGTTAAAGACTTATTCAAGATAAATTAAAAAAGCCACAAAACACATATATCAATTACTAGTTTATAAAGGTTCCATTACTAATGACTGGGACAGAGTAGACATCAAAAGTACACCGCATCCGATGTCTTGCACTCCGATATTATCGGAATCTGTGACGTAACCTAACGTGAACCTGCAACCTTCTCCATCGCCGGCGGCTGCGTCTCCGGGCCCAATGCTTACGTCACCTCACCGCTTTGATTCGGAATTTCCATCTTCACGCTCAATCGAAGCTTCATTAACGCAGTCCAACATCCCAATATCTGATGTCGCATCTCACGACTTACCGAGAGAGAGAAGGAAAGAGTTATATGAAGCGGAAACTTCTTTGAGTTCTGATGACGACTGCAAAAGCAGAAAATTATCATGAGACCCAGATTGAGTCTGTTTGTGAACAAGGACGGTCGTTACGTAAACGTCCCAATATTTGTTTAAAAAAATATTTTAAATAATTATAATCATTGTTTTTTTGGGGGGACGAATGTTATATATATGTATATGCATGTGTGCGTGGCTGCGTCCAGCACTGTAAAAGATAGTAGCGTCTTATAATAAAGAGTGCGTTGTCAACCGGCTATCGTTCCACTGGTCCTCCTCTTATTGCATACGTAACAGAACCAAAAGTAAATTAATTGACGTTCAAAAAATAAAGCATGTAACATCTTATTTTGAAAAATTAATTGATTTAAATTTTATAACGTGACTTTAACTATTCGTTATAAGTTACTGACAGCTTTCTTATAATATACCTGCAGATTTTACAAAAAAAAATAGTTCTTATTTTGATTACAATCTCATTTATTTACTGTTTGTAAATAAAATAGAAAATATATAATTTTGTAAAGTCGCACTACATTAATCTATTGAATATTAGTCTAAAAGGAGGTCAGACCAGAGTTGGTCTTTGAAAATACCTGCATTGAGCCAATTTAACGTAAACTAAGAGTGGATCCAATGACATTACGTAAAAGGATGGATCGAAAAAATAAACAAGACTAGAAATACAAAAACTACGTTTAAATTGAACTCATTTCAGGTTAATGGCGCAGTTGGCAAACCTTTGCCTATGGCTGTCGCTTCGATACCCTTCTGGAAAAAAGTTGTTTTTCTTAATAGTTCTACAAATTGCGGTGTAAGGCGTTGCGGGTCATTAGGCGTAAGAATGGCCGTAAACATAATATAATATTTAAATTAGTTATTGGTACCTAAAATAAATCAATTTGCATTAATTCCGAGAACAACAAGGACTCGACGTTCGATCGACACGTGTATTTGTTTCTCTCACTTAATTAGTCGCCGTATTTCCGTTTCAAGTGAATCTTTTTAATTGAATTCGTCCATTTGAATGCGACAAAACGTGCAGCGCGGCGTCACGCGTGGAGACACGGCGCGGCGTCACGCCGCGAACAGGTGCTAGACTCTGACTATCCTTTGTTGGACAAAGTTCCTGAAAATATTTGTGAAAACACCATTTTGCGGTATTCATTAAATACTGTTTATGTTCTTTCGTTATTACTTTGCTTCTAATTTTAAGTTAATGTAAACTTTTGTTAAGCGTTTAGAATTTTTATAGTGACTACTATAAGTATATATTAATACCTTGTATTATGTTATAATACACGACCATAACCCAATACCGCTGTGGACCAGCGTCTGGGTGTTAATGTGGTGGTTGTGGGGTCAAGTCCCACTCGAGGGAGTAAGTAATTTTGATTTTTACCCTAGTAACAAGAAAAAACGCGGCCGCGTGCCGCCAATGTTCCAAAAATGGGGCAGAAATTGGGGAGCGAAAACATTTCAAATAGCAGCTTTATACTATTATCTGTAAAACTTGTAGGCAGAGTGATCGAGTGATAAAACACTCCGTCTCCTATTTCATATTGGCGGAAGAGTGGCGGGACTCAACAGTGCACTTCACCTATCGAACACACAAACGTCGTGCTTACTGTCAGACGCTGTCTCACTGCGAAAAGCTATTTACAAATGTGTACAATGATATGTTATATTTAATTAATTATGTAGTATTTCATACTTAATTAAATATTAATATTTATAATATTTAATAAATTATGAAATACTCAATCGGAAATCAAACTAAGATATGGCAAGGTTTGGATCCTGTAGTTATATTTCATAGCTAGTACACGTGGCACACACTTAAACGTAACGAACGTTGAAGCCATCGCTGATTAATAAAAGAGCTTTTTATTACGAAATTGACTGTATGATTCCCGCGTGAAATATGCTACTGTATGTCTATACGTACGGGACTCTGTTATAATATGTTTACTATCGTTGAAAATTTCGGTACTTTCATAAAAATTGGATTTGACTTTTTTGTATAATTATATATAAATTCTATTTATTGATATATTTATGCGGCTTATAAAGTCTAAGTACAAACGCGTTAGGGAAGCCGTGACTTCGGTCCCCACTCGGAAAAATTTCAAGCTTTTTGCCGCAGCAGAACAGGCAGATTGTACTCAGTGTTAAGAGACTCCGTTTAAATTAGTTAATATTTTTGTAATTATTACACAAAACAACGACTTACGTAAATATTCTTAAGACGAATAGGTATTTAGGAATTAACAAATATTATTTCACGTCTTACGACTCAGGTTTGTGTTTGTTCCGTAAACTAAAATTTAAATACAACAGCCCGGGGCGGCAACAAACAGGCGCCTCGATACTCGATACATTATGTTTATTGTGTAAGCATTTACTTTCAGAAACTTCTATCATATAAATAATATATAGGTACACTCGTATTCTATAAATGTATTATGTAAGAGGCCATCGTGCCGTAGGGACGCATCGATTGATTGCAAATGTAGCTGTTGTGGGTTCCGTTTCCATTTTAAGATGTTTTCATTGCCGCTTTCCATCAATAAGATAAAACAAAGTGTTGCCTTCCGGTCGCACAACACACAAGTCTCGAAAATTAGAAAAAGAGTAGTGTTGATGATGGGAGAATAAAAGTCTACTCACGTTTAGCACTGAGTTTAATCAACACCACTTTAAATGTA
>DVQM01000259.1:0-20199 GCA_018231645.1 Heliconius ricini | reverse complement strand
CAAACAGAATGTGCTCGCCCCGTCCGGCTCCGACTCGGAGCTCCATGTCTCGGCGAGCACATTCTGTTTGCCGACTGTGCACTTCCGACGCACGCGTTGTCTCGCCACTCCTGCATCCTCTGTTTCCTCACTCGTAGGCTCGACTTCTCTCTTACTAGCGTGAGATTTCTCCCTCTCCCGTTCTCGTTCCCGTTCTTGCGCTCTTTGTTCTTCTCTATCTCGTTCCCGTTCTTTTTCATTTTCCCGTTCTCGATCCTTCTCCCTCTCCTTGTACCACTTCTCTTTACTTTTGTTCTTGTGATAATTGTCGCTCTGTTGAGATACGTTATCGTCCTCGTCTGCTGAGTGTTCATCTTCGTCGTCCGGCTGGTCAGAGTCATATTTTCTCGTAAACGTGTCAGGGTGATGTGAAGATTGCCTACGCTCGGTGCCGGTTTCACTTTTCTTGGGGTGATCTTTACGATTTGGAGCAAGTAATTCATATTCAATAGTGTTTTGAATTAAATTTAAATCAAGTTTTCGCGGCGGTGTTATTGATTTTCGTTTATTGGATGATGGTGTTGATGATGATGTACTTGGATAGTTAGGAATTTCATCTGGCGGTGTATTCTTAGAAGTGGTATTAGAATCTGGCGTTGTATTATAGTCCTTAGGCGTAGAGTTATGCTTTGGTTTCATAATGTCATATTTGTGCGATGACGGACTGAGAGTCTGTGGTGGTGTAGCGTGTTTTTCTTTAGGCAACTCTTCATAATCTTTGGCAAGCGAAGGTGGTTTGGGTTCCTCTTGAAGTAGACTATCAAATAATTGATCTAAATTCGCCTTCGGCTTGGGAGTTTCTCTTCTCTTTGGACTTATCCTGTCACTTCTAACGGCATTATGTTTAAATATTTTGCCCATAACTGCATTTTTCTCGGTGACATCTTTTTTCTTAAGCGGGCATGCACTTTTCTTAAGTCCAACTCCAAGTTCACACGATAGCATACTATTTTCCGTCTCGTCGTCACTACACACGTAATCATCAGACATGTATACGAAGTCGTCACCATCTGATGCGCTGTCACTCGAAACGTCGGCTGCATCGATTTGTCCTACGACAGTTTTTGATGTGCTTGGTATTTCTTTATTACTAATGCTCTTAAATCTCTCCATGAGAGTTGATGGTCTAAATTCGAATAATTCAGTATCTTCAGTGTCCATAAATTCGTAAACATCCACTTTTTTCTGAGAAATCTCTTTGGATGAACGTTGATCACAGTCAGATTTACTGCTTACATCAGAACTCTTTCTTTCTCTCTTTTTCTTTGAACTACTCTTTTTCTTCTTTTTAAATGAATTGCTTAATGAAGGGACGATGGCAGATATGTTTATGTCTGATGTCAAAATCGAAACTTTAATTCCATCGAAACCCTTTAATGCCCCTTTAGTAGGCACAGTACTAAGACATTTTTTAGAGTTTCTTCTTCCCCTTTTTTTATCAGATTTTTTAGTAATTTTATAGCTGCAAAAGAACAAAAAAATATAGTCGATAATATCAATAAAAAAATTAAAGAATTCAATTTATAGATTTAATGCAAACAAAGTGAAATATTACCTGACATTGCTTTCCGTTTGCGATTGAATTTGCTTAGCGGCTGCAGCTTGAGATCGACATTTTCTTTTTATCTTATCAAACTTATCTTCGAACATATCTATGTTTTCAACTACGTCTGGATACATTTTTTCTTTAACTTCTATTTGGCGCTTAGATTTGGTTTGATTTATTATCTCTTCATCGACAGAGTTATATGATTCAGATGATTTTAAACGTACATTACCTAAAGACCCTTTCAGGCCATTAGCTTCTTTTAAGTTCGATATCAAATCATTTTCCAAATTGCGTACTTCTTCACTTTCTAAAATATTCTTTGCTGTAATCGGATCTACATCGAGACATTTAATGTCACATTTATCGTCGCTAATGCTTCTTTCCAGTAACATCAACTCTTCTTGGCATGCTGCCGCACAATTAAAACTGTTGCATTTACGTTTTGTTGGTAGTTGTTGATCATTGTTATGTGATTCTTTTAACATTTCACAACAATCTATAAATAGTGCTTGATCACGACTTAAACCTCTACGTGAGAGCTGTTGTTCTCGGATAGTTCGTTTAACGTCTGCCAAGATTTCTTCTAAAGTTGGCAGTATAATATCCGCCGTAGATATACAATTTTTCTTTCTTTTTGCTATTTTATTCTGGAGTATTTTTAAACGATCCAACTGGCGCTTATAAACAAGTAAATAGTTTGGTTCTTCTTCGATTTGCACAGTTTTTACTTTTAATTCCACTTCCGCTAGCCTTGAAATATGTATCAATGACATCTGATGTCGTGAGTAGTTATCGAATCGTCGAAAAGCCTTTTTACAGATATCGCAAAATGCAGGCTGTGGTGGTTCCACTTTCTTTTTTCTACCTCGTTTCGCAGCTTTTTTCACCATGGAGGTTGGAGGTTTCATTTCTTCTTCTTTTTTACTATCATTAGTCTTTTTAGGGTGTTTTTCTTTAGAAGGAAGGTAGACATCTTCACTCTCATTGGCTATTATGTGGAAAGTTTCAGAGATTTTTTTGGTTGCTAGTAAATTAGACTTTCTAGGTTTTCTTTCTGAAAAGAATCCAAAACTTTCCATAAATTGTTCTGAACGAAGCTCTTCTTCAGTATCCTCTTTTGATTGTTTTGTTTCATCTTTATTTTGTGTAGAGAGTCGCTTATTCTTTTTACGAGATTTTAATTTATCACATATTGTTTTTCCCTCGTTTGGATCGTCTAATGTACAATGTACAGACTCCTGAAGACGTTTAACTTTAGTTGACTCTTCCTTTAAAAGTTTTCTTTCTTTTTCTTCTACATATTTCTTCAGTGGAACATCACTCTTTGAAGATTCGTCAGAATCACTACTACTATCTTTTGTACTGCTTACAGATGTATCAACGTAATCAGTGGTAGATGCATTATCTTTAGACACATTTTTCTTTTCAATAGAATTTGTAGTTGATAGTGTAGCATCTGTATGTTCAGTTGGAGAAATATCTATTATGGCAGAAGGGGCGGTTTGAGTTAATTTTCTGGTTTTAGCTATAATTGAAGATTTAAATGAACTAAATTCTATTTTTGACGGTATTTCTCTCCTTACAAATGGTTCAGTTTTTTCCGCCATATCTTCCAAATCTATATCATAAGGATCATATAAATCTGCACCAGACGACTTAACAACAACAGACTTTGATCGTACACGTTTTGCTGCAGGCTTACTATAGCATGTAGTATTACGAGAGACAACAACAGCAGTAACACCACCCTTATTTTCTGATGTTACTTCTTTAAGAGTGGCCTTCTCGGTTAGTGTGGATTGTTGAGTGCTGCTTACTTCCTCATTCGGCTTCGATTTCTTAGATTTTAAGCTCGGCAGTAAAGAATCAAATTTGACTGGAGAACTCGATTTGCGCTTTTCACAGGAAGCTGGCTTCTGAATAGGATTACATGTTTCGATACGATGAGCACTCTTTGTATCATTATTATCAACTTTAGTACATTCCTCGAGTGTCGGTACTATGATATCGGCTCGCACGGTAGGTGATAGCTCTTTGCTTAATTCTGTCGAAGGTTTTGCTGATATGTCTAAATGAGTATCATCAAGTGGTTCAATATTTTCGAAAGATTTCTTCTTTTTACATTTCCTTTTTTGATGTGGTGATTTTTTGCGTTTGTTTGCCTTTTTATGTTCATTTGCAAGTTCTTTTTCGATTTCACTGTCACTTGTAAGTATAGATTTGTTTTGTATAGCCTGTGAATTTAATTCTGTCAATTTTTCTTCATCGTCACCTTTAACAGTTTTGTTATGATTTTCCTCATCTAAAAGGAGTTTGGAAAAAATTAGTTGCTTTTTCGTCAATGGAGCCTTATGTTCAATAATATTTTCTATATGGGTACCATCATTTGTTAAAGTGGCACTATCAATAAATAACGATTTCCCTCGTCGACTACGTCTCAAAGGTGTTGTATTTGAATCTTCTTTAGCAGTATTCTCTAATATCTTGGTTACACTAATTTCAATAGGAGTTTGCTTATTTTCCTTCATTGTTGCACTTTTTGGTATTTCCTTCATTGTTACACTTTCTGGTATTTCTTTATGTGTAACACTTTTTGGTGTATCTTTTAAAGTTACAAGTTTTGGTTTTATTAATTCCGCTGAAGGAGTTAGAATTTCCGTAAACTTATCTGTGGTGTCCTGAACATTGATATGGGTCACGTTAATGATCTCTTTTACGATAGAATCATCATTAAGTTTATTGTTATTTAATTTCTGTTCACTTTTTGACACTTTCTGTACACTATCCAAAATTTTCATTTCTTTACTAACAGTTGCTGACGAGTTACATGTTATATTAGAAGCATCAACAGATATTTTACTGCTACTTGAAACTCCCCTGTCAAGGTCTTCCTCGTTGACATAAACGTTTATCGCTTCAGAACTTTTATCTTTTGATATATTTCTGGAAGAATTACACTCTTTAGAATACTCAACATTTTTCTTAATCTTTTTTATACATTTATCTTTATCACTGATTGCATGTTTATTCGATACTATAGATTCATTGGTATCTATTTCAGGAGATTTTGATTTAATTTGTTCCTCGACAACTTCAACATTATTTACGACGTCATCAGACGATACTGTATTTTCTTTATCAACTTCATTTTGAGCAATGGTTTGATAAAGTTGATTTCGCTCTTCAATAAATTTAGCTGTTAAAAGGTTATTCATTCGGCGACTTTTCTTATTTTTCTTTTTAGAAATAACTGTCTTTGCACGATTACGATCTTCAGTTATTTCAGCATCTTTGTTTTTTGAACAGAGTTCAGGTGGATCTATTAATGCATTTGTTTCTTCTGCTAATGATTTACTATATTGTAAAGAAGGTTGATTTTCAACTTGACACAGCGAGGCTTCAGTTATTATTTGTACTGTTTTCTTTGATTTCTTGCTTTTCCTTTTCTTTTTATTGATTTTAATATGATTATCTTCAGAAATTTTACTACATGCTTGGCTTTTCTTTTTAACAATTGATGCTAAAGTTACATCATCTTCAGAATCTTCATCTTCGATTAAAATATTAACTTGATTGTTTGTATCTGATACGCAAGTATTAGCTGCATTTACTTTGAGGGTGTCGGTACGTTCTGTGGGAATATTTGTGTCGTTGTCAGTTTTCTTTGAAGACGATACATCCACTACGTCTGTTGAACATTTCGGTGATAAATCTTTAGTCAAAGTTGCAATATTTTTTGAGTCACAGCTTGTATCTTTTGTGAATGAAGAAGTAACTATATTTTGTTTTTCTAATGTATGTTTACTGTCGGTGTCAGATTTCAGAGATGTATTATTTTCTTTATGCTCTTTACTTGAAAAATTATCATCTTTAATAGGTGGATCTGCTGATGATGAAACTGGAGGTGTTACCACATGTGTTCGATGCTGCGTACTACTAATTTCTGCTTGCTGAATAGCCATAGGATTGGTATCGTCTGAACATCTAATTTTAAGTTCCTCATCAGGTTTGCTTAGCATGTTTTCAGAAAGATTCTTAAAAGATATATTTTCGGATAACACTGAACGATGTCGTTCAGAAGGTGCTTTAATTCGAACTGCCCTTAAGCTTGCAGTTTTATCATTGTTACTTTTTTGTACACTTGGTTTCGGAGTAGGTGGTAGTGGAATAGAACTTATTACAGGATCGGGATTATAGTATAACTCAGACTCTTCTGTTGAGCATTCATCAATAGTTAAATCGACTATACGTTCTTTTGAATCGATTTCATCTATTTTTGAAACTGTATTTATTGATGACAAATCTGATAACATTTTAGTATTATCTGTATCAACATTTCTCAAAGGTCTATCCTCAGCAGATCGCCGTGTATTAGTTTGATATTTTGATAACATTAACTCAGAGCTTTCTTGTAATTGATTTAAATGGCGGTCAGAAAGCTGCGGTGTTGGTGGTGTGAGAAGTATTGAGCTAGATACTGTCGTAGGAGACGTCGCCATTGTAGCATTGAACGAAGAACACCCATCATCCGTTGTTATTTCAATTAATTGGTCTTTTCCTATAACGGTTTTTAATTCTGGAGATGATTTGCTATTAGGCGAACAAGTAGAGTTTGTTTTATCATTTAGCTTATTATTAGATGAAACGGGAGACGTTGAAGTTGAAACATACTGTGGCAGAACATTCAAAAGTTGGTTACGATGATCAACAGGCATAGTCCCCAATATCTCTACGAGCTCTTTAGGCAACATGGCTATTTTTCTTGCAGTTTCCGGATCTTGATCCATACTACTTAGTTTACTACTATCCTCCTTAGCAGCCTCTACACGTCTCTGGTCACATTCAAGTGGTTGTTCGGTGCACGGAACTGGACTCTCTCTGAATGGCAAAGGTTTATCTGAATTATAAACATATTCTTCGTCTTGTACTATGATATCATTATCACATGAGTCATTCATTATTGGTGATAAATTACCCGAAGGCGGTTCAACTGATTCGATATTTACTACATCAATCGTAAGAGGGGTATCCGGATTATTTCCATCTACATCGACATTGATGTTTGGAGTTTCAACTGGGTTATACTGTGTCACATTTGTCATAGTGTAAGCCAGTTGTCTGTGATCATAACCTGACGCTGCTGCCATGTCGCACTGAAGAGAGCTACCAGCACGAGGTTCCGGTACGGAATTAATCGCCAAGCTTAATGGCATTTCAGAATGTCTGTATACTATTTCATTGCAAGTCGCTAAATCACATGCTGTCGTAGCGTTTTTCGGCGAAATAAGATTCGAAGTAATTATATCTTGACCCGTGTCAATAGCATTTTGATGTTCATATGTCATAATAGATAAGGTACAATTTGATCTTGGTGGTGAGGCATAATGAACATTAATCATTGATTCCGTATCCATACGGTTAATAGATAGTTGCGGCTCAACGTGGTGTATAGGACCTCTTTCACTATCAACAAGGATTTCTTCATAATATTCAGTTCCTTGTGAGTCTACATAAATCCGATGCCTTCTTTCGTTACTTCTGGATGATAAATCAGATGCAACGTCTTCTCTGTTAGACTCAGTAGTATTTGTGCATATATTTAAATTTAATGGTTGTTGTTCTGGCATACATAATGCTAAAGTATTCGAATGGGTTTCAATTCTTCTACTCGATAAATCTGTTGGTTCTTCACTTATAAGTCCATGACTTGGCATCCCTGTATGACACATATGTTGCACTTGCATCATAGAATGTGATAAATCTTGAACGACATTAATTTCTGAGCAGTTTTCTTGTATTCTGCGCTTTTCGTATGATTGTAATGTATCATAATTTCCTTTAACAGATAAGTCGGTAGGATAATAGTCATCTTGCGATCCGCATTGCGCTATTGACATATCACGGATGTTAAGTTCAACTCTACTATTTTCATTTTCTGTAGGCATTTGTGGATAACTTGACGATTGAGTTTGATGTGAAGAATAATTAACTCGTAAATCGACTACCTCTTCGGAATTAATTTGTTCTTGTTTTTCTTGTAATCGATTAGAACGTCTATTGGATAGATCTAAAGTTTCATAGTTCTCATAGGCGACTGCACTGTGGTATTGTGACTCTTCCATATATTGTACTCCTTGTTCACTAGGACTTGGAATTTTATGCGACAGATCTAACGGTGTTGTTAATATGGGTTCAATAGGCATATTATACTGAAGCTGCCGGATATCGGGTTCATCCGTCGTATATATTATAGGTGCACTTGCAGGTGCAATTATAGGTGCACTTGTAGATGCAATTATAGGTGCACTTGTAGGTGCGTTAGTAGGCGCAATTATAGCTGCGTTTGTAGGTACAATTATAGTTGCGCTTGTAGGTGCAATTATAGGGGTGTTTGTAGATGCAATTATTGGGGCGCTTGGATATATGTGAGTTTTCTGATAAGGTGGCTCAACTGTATAGTTGTTTGTAATTAACATTTGATTCTCCATAACGCTTATTCGATTATCTGGCATTGCTATTTGTGGATATACAAGGGGCATACTTTCAGGCGTAATTAAATTACTGACTACGTTAACATGTTCAACTCGTTTCTCACTAGATCTTCTGTTTACAGTAGGAGCTGAAGGCGCAACAGCTTCAAGTTTTCCACGACGAGTATTTCTTCGAGGCCTTGCAACATTCACTAAGCTTAAATCGCGTGACGGCGCTTCTTTAGCAACTTTTGGTTTACTTTTCGCTCTAGTTTCACGACTTCTTCTTGTAGATCTTTGAGGTGGAATTGGATTGGGAGGAAGATAATGATATTCAGGAAAGTGAGCCGGCAACCCCTTCGCTGCCAACAACTCCATACTCATTGAATGCTGTAATAGGAAATCTTCAGGCGTGACAATTGGTCTTCGACGAGCTGTTTCTTGTCGAGAATTCGCATAGTGCTCGCTACTTTGTTGTGCAGCATAAACTTGATTTTCATAGTACAATTTCCATTGCAAAAAATCATTGTTTGCTTGAATGTCTATATATTTATCTCCCTGAGGTTGCTCTCGTCGGGCACTTTGAGATCTTCGAGTGACTCTAGCAGAGTCATAGTTTTGTGGCATATCATCTACAGTTGCAGTTTTAGGTGGATATTGCATTTGCACCGATGTCTGAGCAGTCTTAATGTTCGAATCCGTTATGGAATGTCTGCGCACGGCCACCGGATCAGACTCTATGGCTTGTTCAGATCCGCATTGAACTGTTGGGTATCCTTGAGGAAGTGGCATATTTGGTTCCACTAATTTATTTCGCAGCATAGCTATGCAGTCATTTAATCCTTTACGTTTATTTGTAAGTCTATTCCTTTGGAACAATTGAGACTCAATTATTTCTTGGTGACTAAAGTGCAAAGGAGGTTTATCTAACTTAGTAACAATCGCTTCGTTCTCAAAAAGCATTCTCTCTTCAGATGGCATGCGTTGTGTCCTTTCACCGTTGCACTCTTGTTGTACTAAGAATGTCCGATGAAATTGTACAGACCTGTCCTGAGTATCAGGACAGGCCGTCAAACGAGCGATTGAATGTTTCAGTGGTACATTCTGCGAAGGGTTAGGAGGGTTGTTGTTACCCTGTTCTGAATTATTACTCTGGCCACTATTGCCAGATGGTTCATTACCTCTATTACTCGATCCATTATTAGTATTACCGTGTTCTCTTTTGTTGTGGGAATTTTCGTTAATATTAATTCTTTGAGAATCATTATAGTCCTTAGATGACTGCTGATTTTGTATATTACCTTCAGCATCAGAAAGGGCTTGCTGATCGTTGACTGCTTGCAGTTCTTTACTAGGAATTCCTTTTCTTCGTGATCTTCTTATAGTAGCTTTCTTGTTAAAGGAGTCCTTGTGGCGTAAGATCTTAGAAGCCACACGTTTTACAGTACTTTTTAAGATTTTATGATCGTTTTGATCGGGGGGTTTCTTATCGTCGTCATCGCCGTCGTGCAAGGTTTCACCGAGTTGCATCTTCCGTTTCGCTTCTTCTATCATCCTTTTCTTCATTACAATTTTACTTCTTTGTTTATTTAGTTTTCTTCGGGGGCGCAACATGGGGTTCAAAGGATTCACCATAACCCGATGACGTTTGGCCGGCAAATCTGCCAGCATTTTGCGTATAGTTTCAGCTGAAAAGAAAAAAAATCAGTTATTAAATAGTCTCACATGGTAATCAATTTGGAAGTGTTATATTACATAATAAAAACTTTTTATTATTATCGTATAACATAATATAGTTTCATCTGAAAAAAAAATATATATATTATAAACAGTATGGGTTGGACTCCCTATGAGTTGGAAGTATTGTATGACATAATATAAACTTTTTATAATATAACACATTTTGGTGAAACTTACCATCACCTACTTCTGATCTAATTTTTGGTCTAGACCTCATATGATTTTTTCTATTATGACGAGATCTTATGTCCTTGCGCATTTTTTTACGTATGATATTGTCGGGTAGTCGGGGACGTCTCTTTCTCATTCCAAATGGTCGATGTCTGCATTTTCTACGTACTGCGGGAGTATCTCCTGCACAATCCAACATATGTTGGTGTAAGTCCTCTAACATAACGGACTGTCGACATTTCGTACATTCTCTAAATCCTCGAAGAGGCCGTGTTCTGTTGGTAACCTGACTGGGTGGAACATATAAATGTTGGAGAATATCAGAATTTAACAGAACTTCTCCAACAATTTCATAATGTTGAATCTGCGCGTTTGGATGATGGTTTGAAATATGAGAAGATAATCCTCTTGAATCACGCGTTTGAGCTCCACACGCACAGCATACATAGCAACGAGGACGCACCCATTCACCACTGAGTACTGCAGGCTTCAAGTCATGATTAGGTTTCATTGGAACCAGACCCAAAGATGCAGGAAAATCCAAGCTGTCTCGTGATTTAACTGGTGGCTCTCTATATTTTATAATCTGTGAAGATGACGTTGGCAGTTCTCGGCTTTCCAAAATTTCCTTTAATTCTTTCCCAATGATATTCTGCTTTTCGGTCTTCTTTTCTATTGTGGATATGTTAAACTTATCTTCAAATTTTTGCCGCATACATAGCTGTGTCCAAATGTCCAAACTAGATACTAAAGTAATTATACAATTATTTGTGTGAGAATCACGCTTTATTTGTTCGGGACTTATTAAGTCTTTAGGACTCTCGAGATTATCCCACTTCCATTTGTGCTTAGGCGCTATTGCTCTCGGCATGTAAGCGTCAAAAATATTTCTATTAAACTGTTCACATGTCAATAAAATTGGAAATCCCTCTACAGTATTTATAGCAACGCTGTTCTTAGCTTTCCGTGTTTTTATAGTATTTTCTGGATCAGGGCTAAAGTTGAAAGTACCGTCAAGAAATTTAGTTAAATTTTCTTGAACATTACTCGCAACTTTGGAGTAGAAGCTGGTGTCAAAACACTTCTCAAACTTTTGATTTGATTCGTCAATGTTTTTGTACCAGTCCCGTCTATTGGACTCGCCGGTTCGAGGTGACCTGTGAACTACTCCCAGTCTTGATAATATTTGATCAGCATCTGTATTGTGGAATGAAAAGTTGGAAGGTATCCTTTTGTTCCATTGTAAATCGTCCAAAACTATTATTGCATTCTTTTCTATGACTGTTGCGTTGGTAGAGCTCTTGCTTGGCGGTAATATTAAATTTGTAGTAATATTGTCTTCTATATCAGAGGGATCGTTAGGATGTGATGGTTTTAGTTCACATGAAATAACAATACGATTAAAACTGTGTCCGGGTGAATAGTTTTTATCGTCAGTATTAAAATCACTACGACCGTTAAAATTTTGATCGTTTGTCTTCTTTCTCACAGGTTTTTGGCGTAATTTATTTCGATATGGTAATTTTTGTTGTTCACAAGCATTCAGCTTATGTTCTGCCAGTTCAGTCGTTGATGGAAACCTAGTGTGACAGTCATAGCAAGCGAAGTATTGATTGGGATGGTTGTCAACCATATGCCGAATGATGTCGTTGCCATCATCCTCAACATGGTTGCAAAACAAGCAGCTAATAGAATTATCTTGTTTGGATATTGAAAAATGAGTCCGTCGTATGTGTTTAGAAACACCTTGTTTTGCATAAAATATCTTATCGCAGTAGGGACAAAGGATTTGCGGGGAGGGGTCATCAGACTTTTCAGTGAGATCATCAGGTTTGTTTGGGGTAACTTTGGACGGGGTAAATCTTTTGGGTTTCTCAGGAGGGGGTTTCACGTCCAGTTTACGAGTAATTTTAGCAGGTTGAAGGCTAGGGATATTAGATTTGCGTGGCCTCAGCCGTCCGTTTAAACCAGACGATGGTTCATCTTCACCCGCACTCATCTTTTTCTGTTTTTTCAAGTCCCTAGAAATGACAAACATCCATAAAGGTACATTTAAATACTCTGGAAATAAATACTATAGTAAGTAAGTGATAACCATTAACTACGGCTGTAAATAATTACAATACTTTGATCGGCAATTAATGAATTGTGAAAAATTATAAAAGTCATATTTTTTTTCTATTTTATCCATAAATATACATATTCTTTATAATAGCATGTTTTTATATCTATACATTAAAAAAATAAATTTTAATGAAAATAATATTTAGAACAATACGTCTTATCAATTGATATAGAAATGAACTTATGAATAATAAGTATATAATCGTAATCACGTATATTTAGTATTATACAATTTTGAATCCCAACGTTTGGAACACTTTACAGAAGTCCGTGGACACTGGTATGGGGCACGGGTACGAGCAGACTGAGGTGACATTCGTCTGTTGGCATAATTATTATAACAAACTACCGCCCATCTTTTCTTAATTTCCTCGCGTACTGCCTTTGATTCTTGCAGAATGAGTTGATAGTATGCCCTCTGGTGTGGTGAGTGGGTGCTCCTCTCCCCGCCCCTACACCGCGAATTCCGACTAGACCGTGAATGCAACAGTTATCATTGTTCCTCCCGCGTAGTTTGAGCGTGATCTTTCTGAAGGTACTTAATTAAGCTTGTTTATATTAAGATTGTATTAGATTGATGATTCGTGATGTTGGTTGATTTGTAAAATCAATATGAGTCGTTGGTTTGAGCGCACTATCTCAAAACATCCCATATGTTTAAACCACACGACACATACCAGACATCGCTCTGTGCTTGAACGTCATCACCATCGTCTCTAGTATTTTCTACGTAGCAAAAAGGTATTAGACAGTTTTATATACAACAAACTTGAGACATAAAATAGCATCATATAACTAATTATCATACATCGAGTCGTAGAACAACAGTATAAGTAACATCTCGTTGTTCAACAAGCATCTACAATATGTTTCTAAATTATTTTGATACAAATTCTACGTAGTTGCAATAAATGATATGTCACCCAATAACAATACTTCACACGAGTTTCCGTCCAATAAGGACCGTTGTCTAAAAGCAATTGCCCCCGATTGACGTTTCTTTTTTTTTCGTACTTGAAGTTATAGCTGTTAGCCCTATAGGCTTTTACAGCGTCACCGGTACTCTGTCCCAGAAGATATGCAAGCACTACATGACTGTCTGAGAAAAGTCGACGAGCTGAGTGGACTGGATTTCCCGATTTCCGTATATCGAGAGGGTATCTCTTACACGAGTTTGTTAACAATATTATATTTATTTTATACTTCGTACGAGTGTTTCAGTGCATATGATGCATTGAATGACTAGTCTGCATAGATGCATTGAACGACTTATGCTCTGTTAGGACCGTAGTACTCAAAAAAAATAATATATTTAATATTAAACAATTCATATTGTACAATATTCCATTGAACCAGGTGACGATTGAGCCCTAAACATAATAAGCAGCCAAGCATCCAATTGCGCCACGATGACGTTGTCCATTTTTATTAAATAAAAAAAGACTATAAAACTAAAGTTTTTTTTTTTTTTTAAAAAGATTTTTTTATTAAGAACAAGTATAATACACTTTATTTATTTTTAACCCTTAACACGCAATACCTCGATAATGCTGTTTCGTTCTTTCTGCCACTAAAGGTGTCCGAAAATGTCTCCAAATTATCCATGACCATTTTGCATAAATGTGGCTGAACATGGGACATTTGGCGGAACATAAGCATCAACTTGATGATGTTAAATAAACAATTGAAAGAACTCTCTTCGCTGTGCATGGTAAGACTTCAATTGTTGTGATAATTCAATTTAGAAAGCAAGAAAACACAAATCTTTATTTAAAAAGCATACGCTGTAGAGAGCTTCTTAAAACAACAATTCCTGTCCACGACGCCATGGTATCGAAGCAGTCCACCTTACGCAACGCTTTGCTATTGATATTTGGTCGGCTTGCTTTGGAGTCTCCAATGGCTCCAATTGCCTCCATTTTTTTCTAATAATTTCTTCACAGTTGACGATGTTAAAATATTGCTATATTTTGTATGATTATTTCAAAATGCGGCAAATCATTGATGATGTTCTTTTAGTTTAACTACTTAAGTTAGTGTTAACTAAACAAAAAAAAATCATATAGAGCTTTAAATAAACAAATAGTTTAATGAACCGTGAAAAAAATGATAGCCAGCACATACAGCAACATAGGGCAATGGCAAAAGCTTAGGCATTTTGTATAGAAAAACTGAATGAAATTGAATTGGTTAGGATAGTTTTGTGTTTAATTTTTACTAATTGCATGAGTTGAGAACGAATGATCAGCTTAATTAGTGCAGTTTTTCCACGGAAAGCTGGTTGATAGATAAATGAGCTTAAAAGGGCAACTTTCTATTCGACATATTCGATAAGTTTATCTATATTTTATACTATGTGCCGGCCCGCGGCTTCAACCGCTTGAACTACATGATTATCCATTTCATAAACAGAATTGACTGACAACTATAGTGACTTTTAATACGATTTTCTATGACTTTAATCTGTAATCTGCCAATATGATTTTTTTAATACATTATCGTAACTTCTATAAGGTTTACTGATTGTTTTGTGCAATGTTGATACTTAATATTTATAATAATATACTTTGAGCATTGATACACAAAGGTTTTCAAATTATTCATTATACATATATATTTTTTTAAAATTACATTCTTTTTACCTACGTTATGTACGTCTTATCATCATTTTAAAACTGTTAATGTCAGTGATTAATATAATCTACTCCTTTAGAAACAGCCAGTTCATTCAAATAACAATAACTTTTTTTATTAATTATTTTGCTATTCTGAGTTAAAAGAAAACATTTGGTGAAAGTTTTAAGTAAATCGGTTCAGTATTTACGTGGTCATACGCACAGGTAGACAGATAGACAGACAAACAAGAAATTTTTAAAAAAAAATTTTGCTTTCTACTATTCTTTTTAAGTAACCTCTATCCATTTCAGTCAAAAATACTAATAGTACAGATAAAATAAGAGAAAAGTAGGTATAATGTAAATATTTTTTTTTTATATCTTATTTCAAAATATATTTTTAAGGTAGACAAAAGGAACCTAGTGTTAACCACTCCTTTCCCCACTCACTTCGAAATTCTCGAGTAATAAGGTTTTAAATGAAACTTAGTTCCGCGTTGTCTTATAAAAAATTATACTTATATTATAGTTCGTAAGCCAGTTTTTTGTAGAGTACAATACCATAATTTTTGAATAAAAAATTTAAAAAAAATTAAAAAACTAAAATGAATTAAATTCCAGTATTCCAAGAGAATATAAAACGCGTTTATTAAACTTTAAATTCAAAAGAAAAAGTCCGATGAGCTTTAGCCTTGCACAGGTTTCTCTTAAACCGCTGACGATTGTTTGACGTTAAAAGAAAATTAAGCATGTAACTTTATACGAGCAGGTCAATGGTAAGTGACTACCGCCGCCCACGGCCCCGTGCAACACCAGTGCCGGCCAGTTGCCAACCCTAAAGGTGAATTGGGTGCCGAGGCCCGGTGTTACCCGATGCGAGACGCAGTGGCATAAAGCCACTACTTAACCACGGCTTTAAATGCCGGGGTTGGCAATGATCCGGTCGAGTTTACCCATGTGTGTTGCCATTGCTGGTGACGTGACTCTACCATATCTACTTTAGTCACCTCTTACGACACCACCACTACCAGGATGATCCTATTCTAGGCCGGCTAAGATAAAACTAAAATCTAAAATTTTTTTTTGCAGATCAGATTTATACATTAAGTGGCGAAACACCATGCCTCATATACCTTATTTATTTTTATTATCATTTAATTTCGGATCTTGACTTAATAAACTTAAAAAATATATTTTATATTTAATTATAAATTACTAAATTAAACGCTACATTAACTGAAGAAATCTTCATTATTAGCAAAGTAGGATTCTAATTCACTACCATCAACACAAAACAAAAAGTCCCCAAATTATTATTCCAATTTCCAACAAACTATTACAAGTAAATAAGTATGTAAGTATAACCCGCAATCACTCACAATTAGACGATGCGTGGGGAACACTGTGTCGAAGCACTTAGCACTAGGCTAAGCATGACCGTCTCTGTAACACTGGTCATCATGGAAATTGTCTTTTACGTGAAACTGCACTACATCCGTAGTATTAGCTTTTATTAAAACTTAACAGAGTTACAACATCTTCATGGCATATTTTTAAATTACAGACTTTATTTCCCTAACTCTCACCTAGCTCGATAACACAAGTCCATAAAGCATACGATATTAGTTTCACCTCTTCCACTCCATCAACAACATTTTCCAACTACACACAATAATCGCTTTAAAGCTCAAAAACGTGACAAAAACCCTTTGAACTCAGCGGCAAAAGTTCTAAAACAAAAGAGTTTCAATTTTAAAACGTATAATCTGTTTCAGACGTTGTTTCAATAGTGCGCATCTGTCCATCCACGCGACCTGTTACGGTGCATCACAACGGGGGCTTATCGGACGCGGCGCTCGCTTAACGTGTTTGGAAAAATGGATGAACTATACCATTTTTTTAGCAAACAGTTTGAACTTTAAAATACAGTAGCAAAAGAATTAACTGATTATTTTTTAAGTACTTTAACCGTTTAATATTAGGATTCGCAAGTATTGCAATTACAAGCCGTAGACCGTAGTGACATCGCTTACTTACAACACACACTCATACTCACGGCGGCAGCAAAAACATATGGTCGGATGAAAAGTCATTTAAACTATCGTCTGATAGTAAGAGGCCCAGCTTGAAGAAAATAGTTACATCATGTCCTTGTTCCAACGTCAATAAACCATCTGGCAGGTATCTGGACCAAAATTTCACCTATTAACGTACAGGCACAGCCTCGTCAAAACGCTAAAGGAGAAGAGAAACAAAAAACATTTAGTAAAACAAAAAAATAAAAAATGAAAATAAAGCATGCAAATAAGAAACAAGCGTATCACGTAAAAAAGCGGCAGACGCGACGCGACAATCTGGCAAAGGAATGTGTAAAAATAAATAGAGAGCAACATACAAAGCTGACTGGGAAAGGTTGAAGGGAGTCGCATCGCCATTTGCCCTAAAATACAGAAAACCCAAAACCATATTTAGTAGCTCTCATTGACAAATGTAATTAGTTGTATAGAGAGAATGATAATTATAAAAGGGGATGATGTTTAAAATGTTTTTATGAAACGCAACGAGAGGGGCGGTGCCTCCATGCCACCCAGTCCCCTTGCCGACCCCCGGCCACCGAACCGCCCCACCTCACCGAATGTGGGATGCATAAGTCTTCATCAGTGATTTATTATGAAGGTGGATATCGGAAACATCGCGGCTGTATACAAAAAGAAATTGGTCATTTGAACGAAAATAGGTGAGCGTGTGACAGTGAGAGACACACTGTAACTATCAAAGCAAACTTGGTCTACCGACTGCGAAATTACGTTGATAATAGATTATTTTTATTAATTGTATGTTTCTAACGGGTTTTTTTAAAATAGAAATAGGGAGACTCATAAAATGTGTATGCAAAAAATGTAATTACACCCGTTCTTTCTTTGGAAATATTGACGCGATTTTTTATAAATGCCCTTTATTTATTTTAATAATAAATCAAGCCCGATCGCGTGAACAAAGATGACTTTTTATTATTATTCAACCTAATTTACTTGGAATTAAAGATATGTATTATGTGCCTACAGCATGATTTTTTTTATCATATCCTTGTTTGAAAAATCATGCACAATGGCGTGATTTTGATGAACGATATCTATTTTATATGACATGAAAAGCTTATTCATTTAAATATAATACTACATATTGATAATTTTAACGCAAGTATTATGTTTGGTGAAACATTTCTCAAAAGCGGATGTTAACCTGTACCACCGTTTTTGAGAAATGACTGTAAACTTACAATCAAAGAAAAGGTTAGTTTTATGAGAGGAAAACGGAAAGTTTTATGAGAGGAATTTGATATAATTAGGTAGTGATGTTGCGAGAGCACCGTGAAAAATACATTCGCAAGGTGACAGTTACGTAAAAAATGAAAATACTAAATAAAAAACATTAGATATAGAAAAATGTCAACTAAAATTGAAGTTAAAGACATCGGCAGTGACGAGCGGCACGCAACAGGTACAAACGTTCGCATCATGTGCTTTTGTTTGACGACAAATAATATTCCTCCTTTAACACTTCTTTGTTTTGTGCACAAAAAATCGCATCTCTTAAATATTACTATTCTGTCATAGAACTAGCCCTTAATATTTTTTTGGGGGGCAGTTCCAGAAACAAGGCAGTAATATTTTAAGTTTTCTCTGAATTTTATTTTTCACTGGTTCGAGTTGGCTTGAATCACGGAACACATTATAAATACAATCGCAGCGTCGATACTAACTATGCGTGATCGAGCAACTTTAGGAAATCGCTAAGAGCCTTAAATTAATTAATACGACACAAAACTAAAAAACTGAAATTTGGCGACTGCCAAACACCTGATAAAAAGCTGCCTACTGCACCAACACTCGTTCTCTCGTCGCGAACCTGATAAGACCCGATAAGAAGAGAATAGACAAATAGTAATTTCTAATACTTACATATGTATTCGCGGGGCGGCGCAGAGCGCCCGCCCCCGGTTGTACACAGGGCCACACGTGGCTCCTCCCCGCTTCGGCCGCTAATCAAAGAACTTCTTTCAAGGAGTTTACAGCAGTTCCACGGAAAAGCCAGGTTGAAGCAGCTCCTGACCGTACTCAAATGATATCTGGAATTGTATTGCTTCTTCAGTATCGTCTTGATTTTTAAAAATTTTCTCCTCTTCAAAGAATTTTGTGAAATCGGAGAGATTTATTTTATTTGTATGTGTTACGCGAACGCGACGCGTTCTTTTAGTTTGTTATGTATTTTAAGAGTTTGAATTTATTTTGTAAAATGTTAAAATTATAGTACAATTGCGATCAACACTCGAAATAAATTGACAGCATTTATTATTATTATTTATATAATTGAAATAAATTTTTGAAATGAATTTTAAAATTAAAAACTTATGAAAAGTACACAAAAACTTAAATGTTTTTCAAATTCAGGTGGAAATAAGTCCAAAATTCACTCAAGATTGTTAATAATCAAGTCAATGCCAAATCAAAGTCAATTTTTATTTATATTTAAAACCGGAAAGGGAAACAAATTTTAAAACACAATGTTGAGTCACGAAAGCGATATATTAACGTGTCGAAAGCGCTATGAAGCAGCGCTCGGTGCATCCACGGCGGCGGCCGCGAGAGGACTTGTTGCCTGTGCTTGCGAACGCTGACAGACGACTGCAAGCGGCGGACGCGGCTAATATACCTATGCAGAGGGTCTGGGACGAGGGAGGAGGGTCGAGCCCGGCCATAGGAGCCCTAGGGCGCACGAGCGGATCTATACCTAGCCTGTCCCACCTATTACCACCCTGCCCACTCCCACCTTCACCTACCTATTTTAAGCCGTATTGACCAGAACATGCGCCGAACAAAACGCAACCGTATCGCAACAGCATACAGTGCACTATCTTTAATTGTCATTGTGATTTATATTAATTTTTATTAGAGATTCAACAGATGAACGCTATTATTGTTTTTTTTTCATTGATTGTGTATTAAATGCAGAGGAAAGTGGAGGGATGCTATCGATTAGTTGTTATGCGCATGGATACAATCCCTAACTGTACTTGAACACAAGAATAGGACATCTAGGTGCAATTATAGACCCATTATAAGTTGCCTAATACTTAAGCCCGGGTTTTGATAGAGGGGTGGGTGTTAAGGGGTAGCTGGGGGTATCTATTGTACATGGTGTGGTTTTGTTTACAAACATAATGCCCTGAGCCTTCAATGACAGAAGTAAAGCCTTTCTAAGAATAAATTCCGTGAATTTAATATTTGTAGAGTAAAATATAATTTTTCTAGTTTTCGGAAAACTTTGAGTGATATCTGTATAGAATTTTTTGTATAGATACATACATAGATCCTGATCTTAAGTATATATATGATACTAGTCACCTGTAACTTAGCTTGCATGAATTTAAGTACTAAAAAAATAAATTAAATTAGCTTCACGCTATATCCCGCACACAGCAGGGTAGACA
>DVQM01000258.1:0-20244 GCA_018231645.1 Heliconius ricini | reverse complement strand
TATATATATATTACCCTAAGTAGGTTTTGATAATAGAATGTGGACTATTTATTATTATTTTTAACCTCATGCATACTGAAATAAAACCGTGATTGATACCCTGACAAAAAGATCTTGTGAGTTTAATACTTTCGTTGCAAGTACGTACCCCTAAAACAGATTAAACCTACAAAAATACAAAAATTAAGAAGCCTTAAAGCCCAGAAGTTATTTATCTTATCAAGCAAGTGGAATAGATATTTAAAGTAATTAGTTTTTTTATCGTATTTATTTTTTAACTTAGTTACTAGCCAAGTTCTTATGTTATGTAATATGCTATTTCATACTAGTTTAAGTAAATTACAATTAAAAAATACTTTTTCTTAATCTCTGTTAATGTGCAATTTCCTTATTCATTATATTGTATCTGGTCTATATAATTTTCATCAGGAGTTCGAGATGATAAATTGAACTTTGCATTGTTTTCATCAATTCTTACAGGGTTTACTATTTTATTTCTGCTATAATTATATAATATTTAGACACAGTAATATCTATTATGGTACTACTTTTATAGTAACCATTATAACAGGTAATTTTTGGTGACAGCTGTCATAATTTTATAAAATATTTTAGCCTCCCATTCTTCAAAATTCTACCCAGGACTCTCATAATTTCTTTCAATAGTTCCGGAGATACAGACAGATACAGACAAGACACCATAGTAAATAATTTAATAGAAACAATGTTACAGGTACGCTGTTTTATTGTTTTCCTAGCCCGCCTTGAATACTCAATTATTTGTTTACGAGCCTGGATTATTTTCGTGTTATTAAATTTAAAGAAAATATTTAAACATAATAAACTAGCCAAGTGTGAATTGTACTCGCGGGGAGTTCCGTACCGTACCGATTATATATAATTGTTTTTGCTTTTCCGCAGATTTGGCCGGAGAAACCAATAGGCAAAACAAAAATCTTAAAATTATTTGCTTATGTTTTAGTATCTGAGAAACGTCTTAACCGATTTAATTGCAGTTTTTACTATTGCATTTTGACAAACTTCCCCTAACAATTAATATTTGCTTTATTTCAATCAGTTCATAAATAAGAAAATTATACAGAACAGAAAAGTTAATTCTGTGCATGAAAGATATAAAAAAAATTATGTCGGTAGACATATTGATTATAGAAGCTAAAAAACCGAACAGCATAATTCAAATATTATTTTAAATGTCAACAGACCAGACATCCAATTTTCTCGGTGGGTGAGCCCGACTCGCCCTTGCCCGAGTTTTTGTTAAAATCTAGTTCAAACATAGTAGGTATTTTATATTATTTTATGTGAATTTACAAACCAATTTTATCCAATGCATCACAGATCCAAGAATTTGTATATTAAACAAAGTTATTGACGTACAAACTTGTGAGACATGTCCAAACATCTGATTTTCAAAAAAATTAAGAGTAATGCATGCTACATTTTTAGTAAAGATTTCGTGTAATTTGGTTATAATACGAGTATGAAAAAAAATTAAGCAGGCGAAACCGCTTTAGGTAAATATACCTTAATACCTCACGTTTGGTTACGATTAATTAATGAGTCAAGAAATATGTTATGTTATTATTGTTCTTCAAGGAAAATATCTTAGGAATAGTTTATAATTATATACGGTAAATTATGAACTATATCATGTTGTGTATTATAACTAAATGATTTGTTTATAAACAAGGAAACTAATGATAACATTTAAAAATACATATCTAGGCATGGTTTTGCAGAGTAAAGTAAAAGAATCACGCTGTATCCCGCACACAGCAGGGTAGGCAGAGAACCTAGTGTTAAGAAATTCCGTTCACCACTTTCTGCCGAATTTTGGAGGCATTGCCTGTTGAGTAACAGGACTCAATGCCGCTTTTTGCCTAGACCTCAGAGCGAACCGAATAAATATTTTATTTTCTCGACTGTTACCGAAATAATCATATTTTTATGTTATAGGTAGAATAGAGGTGTAAATAAATAATACTTTGAGTAAACTATTTTAATGATTACTAATACAGTTTGTTTTTATTTGAAGTCCGACCAAGAGTGAATGGGATCGTCAAACGTAATTAAGTAGAGCATTGTACTACAGAAATATTAAATTTCGTTAGCTCTAAAAAAACTGCGAGATCGTATAAATAAATCACATTAGTCAGGTATTTTGTAAACAAAATAATTGAAAGTTGCAAGATATAAAGGATATTTGACCGTGTTTTATAAGAAAATTTGTTTGTCTGTGATTTCAAAATAATATTTACTATTTTATTTTAGATTCACGCTGTATGCCTGTGTCTCGTTATCAGAGTGAGGAAAGGAAAATATCAAATATTTCATTCCCTCAAGTGCAAATCGAACCTACAGCCATGGTTATTTACACGATACTAAAATAGAAACAAACAATTTTATTATTTTAGCCTCCCTGTTGGTCTTTCTATTTGTCCTGGCTAATCTACATAACACCAGAACTGATTTTGTGGGACTTTCACTGACCAATAGAGAAGGTTATGGAGCAATATACGTATATATATTTGTTACTACTGAATTCCCAGGAGTAGAGTAAGAGAGTCGGAGTAGGTAGTTTTACGGGAAAAGTTTTTTTATTAAATACGACGATTTTGGCTACCAAAACTATATAAGTGTTTAATAATACATTTAAAAAATATTACATCAAAAGAAGCTGATGAAGCAGCATTAGGCCGCTAGTTTTTAAATATATAATATGGACAAATTTGTCTGTTTATACTTACTAACACAATTTATTTTCGGTTTAACTTCAGTTCCGCTGCTACTGAACGCCTCTAAGTGTGCTTAGGATTTCAAGACTTGTCTTGGAATGTGAGTGGGGAGTCTTCTTAGGGAGGATGATGAGGTTGCAAGTCCATTTGCTTTAACTTTAAAAGCTTTATTTGGAAACCGATCGGCGTCTCGAAACAGAGATCCCACTGTTCATTGAAGATCTGTATAAGGCATCAGCCGACGAATAGCTGGTGTTAAATGATGTCTTCAGTGTCCTTCACGTCTCGCACCCGTGCAGCAGCACAATCACTGTAGTGTATTGTTTTTTTTCACTATCCAGATCAGCTTTTTGACCGCCACACGGCCCGTAGGGGTGGTGTCCTCGTCTTTTCTTACAATTTCTCACACAATGCTATCAGTGAAGTGAACCACTGCACGAGCCCAGTAGCGATAGTGCCGATTTCTTCTTTCAACAAACAAATCCTGGGATACCGCGCCTTAACTTTCAGACCTTCGTGAATCGCCTTACGCTGTAGATCGTTCAGTATGGACTCCATCTTGACGTGCTTGTAGGTTAGCAGGTATAAGTGGTCAAAATAATCTAGATCTTTTAAAGTCTACCCCCAGTTTATATCACGGCAGCGGCGCCTGTTCCTAAGCAGTGGCTCAACTGCTGTTGACAGCCTGCCCAGTAATACTTTGCAGAGAACCTTCGATGATAAAGAAAGTCTACAGCTACTGCACTGACTGAGGTCACCCCACTTCAGCAAGGCTTGGCACAGCGTAGCGCTTTTAACAAGCCGTTTGTTAAAAATATGTTTACTTAAAAATAGATCAAATGCATTTAGTTAATTTATTTACTTATATTTTTTTGGTAACATGTGCACTATGAATAACATTCAAAGGAAGGGAATGATCATCATAAGTGCACATCCTCGACATATAATTATACATTCACTTAAATATGATTGTTCATCGTTAAAACACAAGAGATCTGATAGTGTAATTATGATGTTGGAATTTTCCATATCGCAGAGTCATGTGTAATAATAGCATGACTTATTGCACATACCTTTTTGTCCCAAGTAATAATTATATATATTATCTTTGGTATATAATATTTAGGGAAACATTGTATGAAACTATTTCATTTTTCTTCTTCTTCAGCTTCACGCTGTGCACTTAGGCAGTGAGAACTTAGTGTTAGAAGACGCCGCTTCTTACTTTCCGCTGAATTTTGATTAGAAGCATTGCGTTGTATGGCGCAATCCAATGCCGCGCTTTGCCTCGATACAGGAACAAAGAAATGAAAACATTAAACAATGCATTTTCTCGAGTGACCATCGAATCCACAACCTGACGCGTCTGCAGTCACACGCTTCTGCCACTGCACCACGATTTTCTTTATTATTTTATTTATTTCTCTTATTTCAATGTAATTTATGTAAACCTTCATATTTTATACACTGCTAAAGAAAATAATTAGAAGTAACGTAATTTGTTTTAAAAAAAATATAACACTAAAATTGTAACGAGGCTATATTCTACATACATACATGCAATATTTTAACACGCCTTTATTATATTTGTATATATCAACATATATATGTATGTAGGAAAATCATATTACGCTATTTCCGTCGTTTTGCTCGAAAAATGACACTTAGACATTGTATTCTGATCCGATGTTCGTAACACATTTTCACGAGATGAATGATGATGATGACCACAAGATAACAAGAATACTAACTTTTAAGTAAGTATGATATTTTTATAAATTTTGTCGTTATTATATTTTCAAGTAACGTAGGTACTATCGATTGTTATTATCATTCACTGTTGCCAAATGATTGTTCCTATACCAATAATTGTTGGATAGCGGAAATTTGTAAAAAATCTCCCTACAGAGATAACGACTTCATAAGTATGACGACATCATTTTAATGTACGTTTCATTCCAAGTTCCGTGAAGTTTCATTCCAGGGACAGACAGACAGAGCAAGGTGGTCATATCCGTCATCCTAAGCCGGTGCTACCAAAGGTTTTTTTTTATGGAAAGGACACGGCAAACGAGCGTTCGGGTCACCTGATGGTTAGTGATTAACGCCGCCCACGACCCCGTGCAACACCAGAGGAGCTGCATGTGCGTTGCGAAACGCAGTGGCATAAAGCCACTACTTCACGCCGGTTTTAAATGCCGGGGGTGGTAATGATCTGGTCGAGTCTGCTCATGCGTGTGGCGTCGTGACTCTACCACACGTAATTTAGTCGCCTCTTACGACACCACCAGTACCAGGATGATCCTATTCTAGGCTGAGATCACACGGCACAAAAAAATGTTGTCTGGGAGAGATCGGTCTCTTAACGATAAATCCGCCTATTGTATGTACTGTTCTAAATATTAACACATATGTACATGTGTTGTGTCTTTCTGTTGTACAATAAAGTGTATAGTTTTTATTTTAATCTTATACACTACCCCTTACATAGAGTAGCGTTACAATAATACGTTAAAATGACTTGAATCTATCGATTCGGATCGGTAGTAGATATTTAATTTCAAATAAAAATTAGTATCTTAAATGACTTTTTACCCTTTTTTACCTTATTATTATTATATCTAATTTTCTTATCATATATTAACTACATTATTGTTTATATATACAATTAATATGTATTATAGAAATATATATTTGTATCTTAAGTTTATTCAGGTCCGATTGTGATAAAATTTCATATACTATGAGTATACTTGAGTCTTGGAATGAACATGGAGGCTTTATTATTTTTAATATTAAGAATTATATTAAGTTTTGTTAGGCTTGTCGTGGCGCAGGGGCACAAAGTGTGACTGTAAACGTGACTTATTGTGGGTTCGATTGACCCAGTTGAGGAAATTAAATATTTATTTAAATTTATATTCCCATATCTTCGCTGTGATGTCGAGGCAAAGCGCTGCGTAGAGTTCCGCCACTCAACACGCAATACCTCCAGAATTCGTTGGGAAAGTGGAAAACGAAGTGTCTTAACACTAGTTTCCCTCTGCCTACTATGTGCGGGATACAGATTAAATCCGATTTAATTTTGATTTATTGTTTTATTTGTACTTATTTTGTTAGTGCATTTTAATTACTCAGATATTTTTTCTAACATTTAAAAAACATATTTCCCTTACTTATTATGCTTTATTATGCGGCTTATTTTGATTATTTACGCTTAATTTTCTTACTAATCCTATTGAAAACTGAAAATAATTTCATACATCGATTTTATAAAAAATCATATATTTCAAGGAGGCGAAGCCGCGCGGGTCCGCTAGTAATTTTTATATCTAAATTTAGAATTATTATACGTACCTACTAAACTATTAAAATAATCGATTTGTGTGTGCAAAATTTTGTACTAGGATAAGGGCTTGACCGCTATGGTGGAAGAGGAGACCGCTGCGTTCCTATCCGCGTTTTAAAGCCATCTTTAAATTATATTCCACAATGCGTTTTTTTATTGCCTCCGTCGCGTTTCGAATTAACATGTTGACTGCGTCATCTTTGCCTTCGCTATAGTACGTACAGCTGCCGAGATACCACCGAGATATTGCTACGGCGGCGAGCGATGCGCTATCATGCAGCTGCAGTCTAATAGATTTGGTGTTTACCACTACAAGTCGCACTGGTCAGAGCCAAAGCCTCGTGAATTGTCAGCAAGCTCGAGCCTATTTCCCCTTCTCATCCCTGGCCAGTTCTAGATTCTTTCTCTTTCTGGGTAAACGCGAGGTACAGCCTGCTTTTGATAACTCTCGATTTCACTATTCGACAGCCAATGTCGCCAGCCAGAGATACAGAGACGTATAATATTAACGTGTGTATAATAATGAAAAATTGACATACTACACCGTTCACAATGTTTTTTTAACATTTTGCTAATGTTTGTTTTTTTAGTTAACTGTTACCACAATGGATACGATAACGTAACCATCTATTTTAATTTAAGTGATATGATATCTGAAAATATATATATATTTCATGAATATTAAAGTTACGCTTACAACTTCTGCAAAATATAGTTAACACATTTAAAAATTTATTAAATTGTTTCTGTTATGTTTGAGCTATAAATCTCCTCCTTATTTTCAGAGTAAGTAGTTAAATATCTTCTTCTAAAAAAGTTTTACATAATCACACACTTGCCAATAGTTATTGGCGTCGTATGATAGATGTGTACTGTGTAACCCGGAGAGTGAAAAGTAAAGTAAAAAAAGTAAAAGAAAAGTAAAAAAGTAAAGTTTTCTGTGGTGTTTAATACCAATCAAATTCGTTTATTTTCAAAATATTGATTATACCATTAAATATATTTAACTTATATGATGATTTCAATTAATAAAGAAATCTTAATTATTATCTGTCTTTCACTTTTTTCTTAGGTGACTGGTAATTCTTATTCTAGAGACAAATATATAGCATTGAAGCTGTTTTTCTTTAACCGACTTCCGTAAGAAGGAGGTTATCAATTCGACTGTATCTTTTTTTATGTTTGTTACCCCGGACCTTTTAACTGGGTGAACTTGATGGACGATTTGGATGATTATTTTTTTATTTGAAAGCTAGTGTTTCCCTTGTGGTCCCATTTTAATTTAGTCAATTTCTGACAATGGTATCCAAATGAGAAAATGCATGTAAGTCTTAAATGTGCATTTTTCTGCCAACTACTTTCGATAATTAGGATTTCGTACCTTTTAAAGAAAAGAAGTTAGGAAGAAGAAAATTCTTATAAGGTCACTCTATTGTCTGTCTGTCTGTTAAGAGTATTTATCTTAGAAACACTTGGAAATATTGAATTGAAATTCAAACCATATACCTAGATGTACGGCCTCATGATTTTCTGAAAAAAAAACGTATTTCTACATTTATTTAAAAAAAGATATTTCGACACTATAAAGGAAATCAAAATAAAAAGAGAACTTCCGGTAAACTTAGATTTAAGATGTCGTTTTTTTTTGTTCAGAATTATGATTATACATTAAACGTAACTAAGTGTCACTGTTTCGGTAAATAGGCGGCATATCGTATCGCGACTAGGAATCTTAAACAAAATATATATTTGATTTTTATAAGGTTTTATCAATCTGTGTAAAAAGTATACCAGATAAAAATTTGTTTATAAACTTAACATAAGAAATAGGATTTCTGGAAAGTTTGTAACAATATGTGTAATGCAATACGCAATATTGAGAGAGAGACTAATAGAGATTTAGACTAGTGATGCATAATAACTAGATATTAACCATTTTTCTTTACTGATACTTCTTTAGCTATTCGAGTATTGAAGGTAATCGAGAATAAACCTGTCAGTATTAAAATAAAAGTAGGGCACAGACATTTTATAAGCAAAACGGATTATTTTATATAATCCTAAATTACCACTACATTGTAATGGACATATACCTATATTGTTGATATCGTTAGTATGATATTTTAATATATAAATAGGTAGGTACTCATATTACTCGTAGCTTTCTCCGGTTTTATGTAGATTCTGTTTAATAAAAATTCTTTAGCTTTAAATACAATAGTATTTTACAGAATATTCTTATCAAGTATTCTGTCATACGTAAAATGTTCACAGGTGAAAAAATACTTACAATGATGCATTAGAACAGGATTATCATGTTAGGCTAAATGTTTGTTACATATATACATAGACTACACATTATTATTTAACTTAATTTATTTTAGAAGAGATAAATTTGGTCCGCACTATGTCATTTTAGAGGTGAATCAATCAAAAACTCAAAATGCTGTATCATTCTCCTTTCTTCAAAAGTATATAGAGTGTAGTCAAGGATCAGTAAAATACCTATATTATTAATAAGCGTAGATAAAGTAAATGTTCTCCAGAAGAACGAAGTTATTCGTTCATAAACTAGTTAAGAGGATTATGACCTCAAAACAAGTTTTCCGTTTTTATTTGCTTTTAAGTTTTTACCTGAACTTTAGGTATGATTATTGAATATTTTTAAATTATGCAGCTCGATGATAGATATATATTATAATTGTACCGTCACTTGATCTTCAAATGTGGCCGAACCTTCTTAATTTTTATAACATAATGTTTAAGACAGTTAGTTGCAGGTCGCCAAAAATCATAGTGTGCAGTAATAATATTTTATATGATAATGTAAATTTAATGAGACGATTAAAAAAATAACAAAATTAAAATAATAAAAAGATTAATATAGAAATTTACTTCTATTGTACATGGAATGGTAAAAATAATTCCTTAGCTTTAAAATTCATTGTTTATTAAACAATAGTAGACAACAATATATAAAATATATTTCCTTCCTAATTTTATAATAGCCTTTCCCCGTTTTATCTATTTAAAATATTTTAATTATCTAAGCTTATTTGAAACTGTATTGTTATTTAAATAGTTTAGGAAAGTTAATAATAACATTTTGATGATGTAAAACAACAAGTGCGTTGGTACCTACAAAGATGTATTATTGTTATCCATCATATCAGTAAAGTCAACAAAATATTTGATAAACAAAATTTAAAGAAATTTTTTATCTTAAAGCAAGTTTTAAACATTGCCTGTAGTTTGATAAGCCAATGTTTGGCAGTTTATTAATTATATACAAACATTACACTCCAATTTGCTCTCACAAAATAATTGGTATCTGTTTCTCTTTTACTTCTATAAATAGAAACTTTATTTTACTCCTACAGAATCACCAATATAGTTTTGTTGCAGTCGCTATTTTACATTTACCACAATAAAATAATACATTACAATTATTCAATACGGTATGAATAAAAAGTTCTAGAACGTTGGAAAACAACAATAGCAATTAAATATTACCCTTACCATTTACCAAGTATAACTAAAAGTTGAGACGCCAATATACGTCTGTCCTCTTCCGTCCGACCGCGTTATCTTCACAATTTCTCTCATTCGACGCGCATTCCCAAAATGTTCTTGTGTTTTTATAAACATTTGTACTATTCAATGTGTGTATTTTGAATAAAAGCTAATACTATATTATATATCCTAATTTCTAAACAAATGCCAAGGTAGTTTTATGAAGTTTTCGATTTTACAATTTTATTTGTTTAATAATAATAAGTGAATCCTTCATACGCAAACAGTTAACGTGATACTTGTTTATCGCAACCGATTCTATATAAAGGATCCGCCAAGTGTCCATGCAGTATTTGTTAATAAAGTCGAGTGTAGTGTGTTACTCTTTTACAGCGGAGACTAATTAAAACAAAATGGCCTCAAGAGAGCCCGCTTCTGATCAACTTGTAAACTATAAAAAGTCAGCAAAGGTAAGAAATATTTTCAAGCGATGTAATGTTTGTATATGTTGTTATTTTAAGATACACTGACAATACAATAGTTATAAAAGGCTATGTTTATCAACATTTCATAATATTTTATTTCATTTTATTTTATACTGTGTTATATTTATATGTGACAAACCAACGGTGCCAATTATGTTTAAAATCAAATTTTAAACATAAAAATGATAAAACATGCCATTCTTATCTATTTCATAAGTTATGCTTAAACTAGCTTGATCTTATAAACAACAAATACTTTAGGTATATTTTTAGGTTTATTGGTATCAATAGATACCAATAACTATAAGTGCTATTATCGACAGTTAAGTTATTATATTCAACATTTAAATATTAAGTATAAAATAAAAATTATAATATGTGTATAGAAATGCAAGAAAAATTGTACAAACCTTATTTTTTACTTACATGTAAACTTATATTAATATATGTACATACATCATTTACTTGATTACCACTGTGCTGCGAATTTATTTTATACTGCTTTGTGTAAAGAGTCGTTTTATTTTATATTGCGTCATAAATATATTGAACTTTTACTTACTGCAGTACTAAATATATGCACTTATTTTCAGGATCCCATTGGTTATATTACAACCAAATCTGGTGCACCGGTGGGAGTAAAGACTGCGATTCAAACAGTTGGAAAAAATGGACCTGCTCTCCTGCAAGATGCCCAGTTTCTGGATGAAATGTCCTCTTTTGATAGGGAGCGTATTCCAGAAAGAGTAGTTCACGCAAAAGGAGCTGGCGCTTTTGGATTTTTCGAAGTAACTCATGATATCACTAAATATTCAGCAGCTAAATTATTCGAGGGGATTGGTAAAAGAACTCCCATTGCTGTTAGATTCTCTACTGTAGGCGGAGAAAGTGGATCAGCTGATACTGTTCGTGATCCTCGTGGTTTTGCTGTCAAATTCTACACTGAAGATGGAATCTGGGATCTTGTAGGAAACAACACACCAATTTTCTTCATAAGGGATCCCACACTATTTCCAAGTTTTATTCATACTCAGAAAAGAAACCCCGAAACACATTTAAAAGATGCTGATATGTTTTGGGATTTCTTAACTTTAAGACCGGAGTCAATGCATCAGGTGCTTTATTTATTTGGTGACAGAGGAATCCCTGACGGTTATAGATTTATGAATGGTTACGGATCCCACACCTTTAAGTTAGTTAATGCACAAGGAGTTGCCCATTGGGTTAAATTTCATTATAAAACTAACCAAGGCATTAAAAATTTGTCTGTTGATAGAGCTGCAGAGCTTGCATCGTCTGATCCTGACTACGCGATCAGAGATCTTTATAATGCAATTTCAAAAGGTGAGTGCCCCTCTTGGACGTTTTACATCCAGGTTATGACAATGGCACAAGCTGAAAATTGTAAGTTTAATCCATTTGATTTAACAAAGGTTTGGCCTCATTCCGATTATCCTCTTATCCCTGTGGGCAGGCTTGTGTTGGATAGGAACCCTAAAAATTATTTTGCTGAAGTGGAACAGATTGCCTTTAACCCAGCTAACTTAGTGCCTGGTATTGAGCCTTCACCTGATAAAATGTTACAAGGTCGCCTATTTTCATATGGTGATACTCATCGTCATCGCCTCGGGGCCAACTATCTTCAGATACCGGTTAACTGCCCCTATCGTGTTACTGTTTCTAATTATCAGCGCGATGGACCACAAGCCATATGTAACCAAGAGGGTGCACCCAATTATTTTCCAAACTCCTTCTCTGGACCACGAGAATGCCCTCGTGCTCAACATCTCCAGCCAAGATACAATGTTAGCGGGGACGTTGACAGATACGACAGTGGACAAACTGAAGATAACTATTCACAAGCTGGCCTTCTGTATAAAAAAGTATTCAGCGATGCCGAAAAGGATCGTGTTGCTGCAAATTTTGTTGGTCATTTAAAAGACGCCGCTGGTTTTATACAAGAGCGTGCAATAAAAATTTTCTCCCAAATTCATCCCGATTTAGGAAGCAAGGTAGCTGCTGGGCTTGCACCATACAAAAAATTCCATGCTAACTTGTAAATAAAGGACGACTGAATTTTTTACTGCAACTAAATAACCCACGCGTAAAAGAAGATGGATGTATTGGCTATAAACGTAATTAAATGTTTGTTTTTAATTACAAAGTTGTACCTTGTTATCAATAATATTATATTATATGAAATATAACACAAACTTATTCTTTTACGAGTATATGTCTACTCGTATAAGAAAATATATTCCATTTATTTACACGGTTAGGTTAGGGGAATGAAAAGGATCATGGGAATTGATACATATATATCTTTTTAATTTTTTTTATTTCAGGTGCTAAATACGTGAAATGATAATACCTTACGAATAATATCTACAATACTAAAATTATATGTAATTTAATTTAATATGCATATTTTTTTAAAATATATTATATATATAATTACTAGATGTAAATTTATTATAAGACAGAGGATGTATACCAGGTGAAACTAAAAACTGAAAAAATAAACGTAAATATGAAATGTAGTTTTATTTCAACTGTATTCAAGATATAGCGGATATCAATAATATTAAAATGTGGTTTTACTTATTCTGATATCATTACTTATACTTTATTAAAAGTAAAACTTATAAATATTGTAGCCATCATGGCGCAGTGTTACAAGCATGCGATTGCAAACGTGACGATTGTGGGTTCGATACCCATTCAGGGAAAAGACAAATTTTACATTTTCTATTCCTAGTGCTGGTAATCAAGGAAATGGCGCGATCGAGAATTAGGCGGAAAGTGAGGAACAGAACTATCATAGCTCTAGGTGCTCAGGTTCCCTGCCTGCCCTGCTATTTGCGAAATATTAAAATAAATATACTATAAGAATTGAAGCAAAATATAGATTTTTGGAAAATACTACAATTTTTAATCATAAACATTTTATGTATCTACTTATATATATTTGTATTCTTAAGCGTCTTTGAAGTCAAACAGTTATTGTAAATGTTTTAAAATGGCCACATTTTTAGCTATTTAAAGCCGCCATGTGTAACAAATGAATTTGCACTAGTTAGCATTGCGACGAGAACTGGTTTAGGAACCTGCTGTAAGGTGCGGGGCTAGTTTAAGTAAAATTCTGGGCTTTAACTAGGTTGAGGCCGTTCAATTATATATCAAGATACATGTTAGCACATTTATATATAATTGAAGTACCTATATATTTATATATAAAGAGACACACACAGTTTTATATGTAAGAAACGTAAACACATATACATGTGTTATACAATTACCTTATTTAAATTGTAAAAATGTCGAAACATTGGTAAGTACATCGAATATAAGGTGTTATACATATTGTTTACTAGAGATTCTTTAAAATACACAATTATTTAATTATTATTCTGGTTCTTTTTCATGTTTTTATAACATTATCAGTTTGAATAAATTATTTATACATAAAAAGCTAAAGTTTCAGTCAATTCAATAAAACAGTTATTCAACAGCAATTTAGTTAAGCAAAATAATTTATGGAGGCCAGTCATGGCGCAGCGGCACAAAGTGTGTCTGTAAAACCGACTGGTTGTGGGTTCGGTCCCCGCTCGAGGAGATGCAATATTTACTTAAATTTATATTTCCATTTCGTCGCTCTGGTGTCGAGGCAAAGCGCGGCGTTGAGTTCTGCCACTCTACACGCAATGCCTCCAGAATTCGGTAGAAAGTGGAAAGCTGATTTTATTTATTTTTTAAAATAATTTATATTGATATAACTATTTTTATTTATGAACAGTTTTAAATATATCAAACAGTAAATATTTAAAGAAATTTGACTGAATAGAATAGTGTAAATTAATAAAAAAATTATAATTAATAAATTACGCACAAACAGACAAAAAAAAGAATTTTGGGTATTACATTGTCAAATTTCCATTTCGGTTAGCAGTTAGCCTGCGCGCTGGAGGTGGCGCTTTACAGTGCTCCAGTCTCTATTAAGATCGACCTTACGAACGTGCCAGCAGCAACCTGAGTCCGTTGTAATTTCTTATATACCTTTTAAAGAGCGCTAGTTTCAGCCAATTCAATAAAACAAGCATTTGGTAGTGATATTGTCGCACACAACACATTATTTATATTGACATAACGGAAAAATAAAGGAAACACTAATTGTTATAATAAATATAATAAGTTAGCCAAAATACAAAAGTGAAAATTTATGATTTGACATTTCTCTATAAGCTACATAGAAATGGATACGATTGTCCAGATCTGTAAAGGAATATATATTTTTTTAAATGTCGCTTTTCTAGTTGAGTACAAGCACCTGGCTTGTCAGGTGCGAATTGTTCTTAGGTACTTTTATTTTTGTTGTAATAATCACCACAGCAAATAAGTTTAAATTAAATATTTAGTAATTTAGATTAGTTTTAAAGTAGTTCATATGTCACCAAGGGGCATGATGTGGTGACTAGATTCAATGGTGCCGCAGCTGCATAGCTGAGACAGCTCAACGCACATACACATTGCAGTGCTAATATCAACTCTGTTATAGCGCAGCGAAACGAGGGTACTCTATAGCTTTCAATCTCTTCGTAGGATATGCGAAGTCAGTTTAGCTGACTGTATTTTGCAATAAAGAGGTACACATAATGGCAGGTACTAGTGAGGATGTCAAAACATAATCACAACAAGAATGGAGTTAATGTGTTAAAGAAAGAAAGAGAATATTAAGAATACCAAAAATTTTGAAACAAGAGTAAGAAGTATGGGACCCAGAGGTAGAATTTCTTTGACCTTTGAAAAAAAGGTTACGTAAAAGGTATGAAACCGTCCCGGAGGGTATGTATAAAGAAGTTAATAACAAAGAACGAAGCAAAAGAGATATGCAGAGACCGTGACGTTTGGTATTCCTTTCTGTCCAGCTGATAAAGTGTGAAGCTGAAAAAAATATTTCAGGAATGGAGACGCCATTGCCATCGGGAGTTTGGTATCTCTAAGGAAAATATATTTATAAATGTAATAATTTTTTGTACAATAACAACAACTTTAAACATTGTAAGGAAATATATACTGCTGTAGTAGGTACAATGTATTCATTTTATCAATTACCAGCGAGACGCCCCTGCCATATATATACAAGTGCAATATTAATACCATTAGTGCTAGTTTTCGATATTTAAATCAAATCAAATCAGCTTCACACTGCATCCCGCACTATTATATTTTCTATCTTCTTTGCAATATATCTATATAGAAGTATATGCCAAATGGTTTTTGTTTTGTTATGGATATCGATATCGTTTTATTTTAAATATGTCTAAAGTAATATGAAGTCACATAATGAGATAATGACACGAGCTATCATTTTATTTAAGTATTTTTTCTCTTAGCCGTAAGGACAGTAGTTAATAAGTTATTATTGTAATAGTAAGAAACAGAAATAATAACTGCAAGAAATAAAATGTAATCATCAGTATACCTATTTATGTTACTATACATTGCCATCCGCTCTACGGACCAACACACATATGTATGTATGTAAGAGAAAAGAAATCGATGTTATTAAACATTTATTAATAAATAATAATTATTTTACCTCTTATTTATATTAGTATACTAGTGGCACGCCCGCGGCTTCGCCCGCTTGAACTATACAATTATTGATTTAATAAACAGAATTGACTGATAATTAAATAATTTTTTTACTACTTTCTCGTAATTTCTTTAAGCGTTTTTGATTGTTTTGAATTAAAAAATACGACCAATGTTGATACTTGAAATTCTTATACATACTTTGAGCATTGATCCATAAAGTGAATTATTTATAAAATGTATACATATATTATTGTAACATTACATTACATTCTTTTTGCGTATGTTATGTGCTGGTAAATCAGTGAATAATTTAATTTACTCCTTCAGAGACAGCTTCAAATGGTAAATTATTGATTTGGGTTATAATATCCTTTGTAAAATAACTGTAATGCTTGCATATTACCTCCTGTACAGTTTTTAAATTAGTTATATATATTATTAGCTAATAGTATAATTGGTAAATATATAGTTATTACAGAAATACAGAGTAAACGTAGAAAGGTTTTTAGGCATTTTTATATAGATTTATTTTAAACGAACGAAAGAATCTATATTATCTCTATCTATAGTATTTACTTAATATTTCTTTGAAGATCAAATCAGACTTAAACTTAACTGTTATGATTTTTAAAGGTATAAAGGTAACCATCACCAACAATTCAATTTTGTTTAAATTATTGTTTATACTAGGAACAATACTGCTTTAAAAATACTTTTTATCAACAGTCAACAGATCAACAGCCCAGAATCTTACTAGCGCGATTCAGAAAATAATGCTTGATACACAGCGCCATCTATTGCTATTAAAGTTAAACAGTAATAACTGTTTAGACAGTTAAAAAATGCCATTTTTATGTTAAATTTCCCTTGATATATAATTATATATTAAGGGAAATTTATATTAATCGGAAAAGACATTTTTCTAAATACATACTATGCAGTTAAACATACAAATTAATTATAATCAATTATACAATTATTATAAGTAATCAATCAATAACAATATTAAGAGTAGATCGCTATTCGCTAGTATATTTAAAATTTAGTGGACCTATTATACAGCTTCACGCTCTGTACCGCACCCAGCAGGGTAGGCAGAGTCAATTCTGGATTCATGGCACATTGAGTGACGGAACTCAACGCCGCGCTTTACCGCGACACCAGAGTGAAGAATCGGAAATATACATTTTAAATAGATATTTAATTTTCCCTAGAAGGAATTGAACTCACAACCAGCGTTTACAATAATGCTTTGTGGGGCACAAACGCGTCACGACTGACCTACACGTAAATACATATTGTTACTATTAGATAAATTGAATCAGCTTCATCAGTTGTATCCCGCACACAGCAGAGTAAGCAGAGTGAAGATAGTGCTAAGACGCGCTTTGCCTCAACAAGAGGGCGACGAAATGAAAATATAAAACAATTCATTTTCTCGAATGGTAATCGAACCCACAACTTATCGCGTTTACAGTAACATGGTTGTGCCCCTGCGTCTCGTTTTTTTTAATAATTGCGTTTCTCCGTTAACGTCTAAAATGTGTTTACATTAGAAACTTATTAAACAAATAAAAAGAATACTATCTATATTTGCTTGAATAAATAAGCGCCTTTAGTAATTAGGCCCCTAATGGTCTTTCTCTTTATCGACAAATATAATCTAAGTTACTGGGTAATCGGTAAAGATTAATGTGATATATCATTATTCAAATACACTTAAAACCGAATTTGTGATAACAATGTTCAATACTGTTATATATACAATTTTTTTGTTATCTTATTTTTAACATTGAAATATATAAGTCCTTATGTAATTTTTAATGGAATGCACGTTCTTATTATTTTTTTAATAATCTTTTTAATATCGTTGTCATCCTGGAATCGATAAAAAATGACAGTAATTCATTAAATAAACTTGATTTTCTCGCTCTTCCTTTTAAATGATCTTTGCAAAGATAGGTTGTAAGTGCAATAATTACTTTTTTATCTATGTTTACAGATTTATATGGTAAGATATTTATTAGGTTACATAGCTGCAGATAATATTTTAGAATTAAGTATCTCAAATGGAAAAATGGAACCCTAGGATCAGGTTGCTTTCCGTCCGTCAAAACTATTTATCTCAAGATTGCGTAGAGGTATCAAGCTCAAATTGTTAACGAATATTCAGATGTGCAGTCCTTTAGAAAACTGAAAAATCAAACTTCTAAAGCAATTTAAAGATGCCAATATTTACTATTTATGCATCGTTCGTTATGCCGCTATTTGTATGAAATATGCCGCGTTGGCAATCCCGTGACCTAAAGTTAATAAATTTAGCATGAAGTAAAAATTTACAATACAAGTTCATTTGATACAAAATCTCTCTTACCAACTTTTATAAGTCCTGCTGGTCTACAATCCTGAAATTCGTTCGAAGCCCTCGATGGGCGAATGCGACTCGCACTTGACTAGGTTTTACTTGTACATGTTACCACAGGGTATATGGAAAGTTGAAAAGTGTGTTTATATCTTAATCGATCCAGGTGTATAATTAAAGTATTTTTTAATGAACGAAGAATTCATATAAAAATATTGTAATATTTCATACTGCAACAAAGAAGAAAATTCTTAATTATTTAATTTTGTTTATCTTAAACCTTTAAGGTCCGAATGTTGTTTTTTATATATTTTATATTCGGTTATCTATGTATATATTACGTATTATCAAAATAATATCTTTCGGATAGGTCAATCAATATTAACACAATCAATGCAGTAAAGTATAAAACATGGTAAATATTTCTTTATCGCAACCAAACCTATATAAATGATCGATCAAGCTATTTTCAAGTATTTGTGATCACGGTACGCGTCCAGTGTGTCGCTCCGTCTACCGGGAACATAATTTTTTTTGGAAAAATGGCTTCGAGAGATCCCGCATCTGACCAACTAGTCAACTACAAAAAATCTGTCAAGGTAAAATGGTTTTGTTGTCTAGTAAATATATTTTCTTACTTTTCTATAATTGAATTGATATTATAGAGCATCAAACTATCCTAAATATATTAGAATGACTGTAATAATTTATCTTTAGTTTGCTGTATGTATGAACTTTGCCATTTTTTATCACACTGCATACCTACGTTTACTATCATGTTATGATTACGATAATGTATATTTTGTTGAAATATTTAGATAAATAAGATATCTATTTTTAAATGCTTATATTTTTAAGCAACACGTTAAGTGTAAATTATTACAACATAATTTCACTGTGTTACCAATTTTTTTTTGTCTATTTTCAAAATTAATGCTTTGCGAATTTAATATTCGAATATATTCTTCATCATTACAATTATATTAGTTGAGGCAAAGCGCGGATTTGATTTCCGACCAGAATGTCCCCAGAATTCGGCAAAAAGTGAGGAATAGAGTGTCTTAACATTAGGTTCCCTCTGCCTACCTTGCTTTTTGCGGGAAACAGCGTGAAGTTGCTGAACTTTTTTAATTACAATTATCTATTTTATTTTGTAATTGTAATTGTATTATAACAACGTTGCTTATCTTAAACATTACGATTTATGATTTATTTGTATGTAATAACATTTTCAAATACATAAGTGTAAAGAATCGCATTTCTCTAAAATTAGTGTTCAGTAGAAAATAGTTAAATTTAACCTAATACATATAAAAATGAGAAAGTATACATGTGCAAGGTTGCCTAGACATATGTTAGTGGAAAATATTTTTATATTTGTATCAATTTATATATATCATAATAATCAAATTGACATTATTGTAGTTTGAAAAAAATATTTAGTATATTTTTTTATGACGTAGTCAACGTTCACCTTTTAAATTCTTCATATATTATAACATATTTTATACAAAATATGATATCTACGTATAATATGAACTTATGAAAGATAGTATTTTGTTTCTTTTGACGAATTTTGTCACTTGGCTCTCAATTATATGTTAATTTTCTCTTAAAGCATTGTACTTAAAATATATAATTGTTTTTTTTTAAGTTACAATATTTTTTTACAATTTTCATTGTGGTTACATCCAGGTCCCATAAAATATGTTAATTTATTATGCTGTACCATATGCAGTATTAGGTGGTAGATAACTATTTACTAACGTTTCTATATAGGTACGTAGATAGTTTAAATATAGATGGTAAAAAGATTATTGCTTTCAAATTCTACTACAAATTTGAAAACGGCGTGTTTTCACTCTATGTTCTCTGATTTTCTATAGAGATAAAAGCTTGTAGCTGCTATTTATATTTAATAAGAAATGTTATTTTATTATAAACATAAATACCAGCTATATATAAATAGTAGTTTAATTGTACTACTTATTAGCTATTATTATGGACTTTTTAAATTTAATTAAATCAGCTTTATGCTGTATCCCGCACACAGCAGGGTAGGCAGAAGGAACCTAGAGTTAAGACACATGGTTACCCACTTTTCGCTGAATTTTGGCGGCATTGCGTGTTGGGTGGCGGAATTCAACGCCGCGCTTTGCCTCGACACCAGAGCGAAGAAAT
>DVQM01000257.1:0-20246 GCA_018231645.1 Heliconius ricini | reverse complement strand
GAACCCACAACCAGTCGGTTTTACAGTCACACTTTGTGCCACTGCGCCACGACTTACCTCAAATAAACATTTAGTATTGAAATACTTTCTTTATTAATGCCCTACTCGTTTTAAGTCATTAACATTGGCTAAGTGGTGGAATTTAACGCCCCACATTGTATTATCAATACAAAAATCACTTTTTTAAACTATTCCTATTTTAAAAAAAATAAACATAAAATTTCTATATTATACGAAAAAGTAGAAAATATAATAAACTCCATTTTCTCTCCGTTTACATAAACAAAAAAAAATCGCGTAAATAAAAAAGGAAACATAAATTTCATAATGACATATCATCAATCATGATAAAAAGCTTGTTTATAATACATATGTATGTATGTACCTACGGCTCTGTTGTCATAGCTTACGTTATCGGATCCCCTGTTGTATTTAAAAGCGAAAATATTTTAAGAGTAGAACATTATGTGGAGTTGACTCGTTATGGTCAAGATTTTTTAGGTTCACAATGTATCCCTCATAACAGGGTAGGCAGAAGGAACCTTTTGTTAAGATACTCCGATCCCCACACACTGGCCAATTTTCGAGACATTGCAAATTGAGTAGCGAAACTCGACAAGGTGTTGTATCTTGTTGCCAGAGCGAGGGATTATAAATAAAACCGCCTGAGTAAGAATTTAATTTACAACCACCACGTTTACGAACGCGATAGTCGCAGGTTTGATAGCCACTCGAGCAAAAGTATTATTTTCGTTTCCCCGCGCTGTTAAGAGAAACCGCAGCTTTGACTTCCGCCCTTCTACTACACTCTTGTTCACAAATTTTAGCTGAAAGTGGAGAATAGAATTTTTTGATATATTTTTTTGCTTATTCTGATATTTATTTGTGTGAAACTGTAAAATGACACATTGAAGTCTCTACAGTTTTTAGGCGTATGCCAAAATCGACAAAGGGCGCCCAACTCGGACTCACAATATTGATTTCCTTTAGATTTCGCGTACCTCGCACATTACTTGGTTGTTTTAAAAAATACGTATACATAAAACCTACTAATATAATAAATAGAAAAAATTACGAGTATATATGTTTGTTTAATTTTCATGCAAAAACTACGAAACGAATTCGGATATACATTAGAATATTGTTTATACATTAAAACAATACATAGGCTACAATTTATTGAACTATATTTATTGAACATTTTGTTTAATTTAGGTATAAACAACTATAAATAAATCTCAAAAATTACTGGTTAGAATTGAAAGAATATTTTTGTATTGCCAACTTATCTCAACCACTTAATATTATAATTTCTCATAGCTTGTACTCGGGTCCGTATTTTGATTTGACCAGGCGGGCGAAGCCGTAGATAGCCGTAGGTAGGTAGCCGTAGAAGTATTAATTTTGTGACAGTTTAATCCAATCTTTAGTTTCACTTAGAAAGATTTGTGGCACAAGCGTGTGACTATAAACGCGACGGTTGTAAGTTCAATATTCACTCAGGCGAATAAAATATTTAATATTTTCACAATCTGATACAAGGCATAAAGCGCGGCGTACAGTCGCTCAATACGCAATGTCTCGATAAATCGGAGACAAGTGGGGAACGAAAGTATATTAATGGGAATGGAGTCTCTAAACACTAGGTTCTCTTCGCCTACCTAGATGTGTGTAGGATATAGCTAAAATCGCTGTATGTCGAACTATAAAGTTTCTTATCACATAGTAAAATTTACCTAAATAAAATCCATATCATTCCTCTAAGTAAACCAACAACCGTCGTTAGCTAAAACATAATACAACAACTGGGACAAAACAGCTTTAAAAGTTAAATTTAATTATGACTAATTAACCGAGATAACCTCGATATTTAACGATATTGAAATATTAGCTAAACCATTTGTGGTCAGTTTCAACCTAAATGTGATATCAATATTTGACAATATATGACTTAGCTTAAATAATATTATACTAATCTAAAATGTAATCATAATATAAAATGTGTATTTTAGACATCTAACTGATAAAACGTTCCATATGTCTTCACGTTCACGTTGTTTTTCACAATGGAGAGTAAACAAAGGAAACATAAGGTTAAGATATTTTTTTTAGCGTCACACCGTATCCCATAAACAGCAATGTAGGCAGAGAGAAAAACCGTTCCCGTTTTTCTTTTTCTGCCGAATTTTGGCGTCTTGAGTAACGAAACTCAACGCCGCGCTTTACCTCAACACGAAAGCGAATAAAATGAATATATTAAATATTTCATTTCCTGGATAGAGGATCGATTGTTGAGACTGAAGTGTCTTTTTTACCAACATTGAAAGAATTTTTGAAAGATTTTTTTTTACCAACTATGCTATAACAACCAAAATGAACAGGGGCACATTGGGACATATATTTTGTGATAATCATACCTTCTGATTGTAGGTTCGATTTCCTTGGACAAATAAATTGTTTTTGTATTGTCCTGTCCAGCCTGGAGTTCGGACGAAAAGCAGGAATTACTGGTGTGGACGTAAGGTCTTTTTTGCCTACTTGGATAAGGCTATATACAAAATACAGCAAGAAACTGAAAAAGAAAAAAACGATGATAGCGGACGACGTGAAACAGATATGCAGAGATCGTAGCGTTTGGCGATCCGGCTAGGGAGAAATGATAGCTAAGATAAACCAGATCAAATTACGATACAAAAATATGCCTTATGACACTAACATAAACTCCCAGAAAGAATATGAATAGCATTTCTTTTGTCGCACCCTCAATAAATTGTTAAAGATGGGCGAAGCCCGAAATAATTGTTGGCGAGAGAGATAACCATAATTTATTATTCCACGGAAATAACATCTTGACACGAACCGTGAGGGCACTTTTCTGCCGAAAGAGAGGCAGAGTGGGTCTCTCATATTTTATGCATGTTCACAAACTCATTAGATAACAATAATTCCAAATTTTCTATGAATATAGAATGATGATATTCTTTACCTTTTCTCGTTCATTTCGTTTGAGCAGTTTTATTTGGAGTGTTTCGTTAAATTTATGGGGTTTGTAATGCTTATTATGAAATATGTATATTGTATATGGATGAGGTGTTTTTGTTTATGCAGGAAACGTGTGAGTTTTACCCTAAATATATTTTTTTAAAATGAGCGCTGTATCCCACTTAAAGCAGAGTATGTAAAGGGAACCTAGCGTAAAAGCACTCCATTTTACAATTTGAGAAACATTTAGTGATGAGTGAAGCAGCTGTGCGCCACGATTTGTCTTCTTACCCAAGCGAAATCCTGAAAATAATTCTTTCCCCAGAATGGTGATCGAACCAACAACCATCTGGTTACAGTTAAATACTGTGCCCCTGCACCACGATGATCAACTAGAAACTAAAATCAACGTAAAGATTTATTAATATAATATATACATTTTTATAAAATTTGTAATTATTTTAACCTTCTTCAACAAATGCACTCTCGACACACATAAAAAATTAAATTTGAACGCGTAGTTCCTGAGATTACCAGGTTGAGTCAAACAAACCTGAAGCGTTTGCTTACAAACCATTTTGCTCTATATATTTTCTCAAATTAAAAAGATGAAACTAAAAACGAAAGAAAAAATCTTCAAAAAGCCAATTTATATAGGTGCGTCGTTTTCTCATAATAGATCCCCCCCGCGATACAATCGTGATCGAACATTTACACGAATATTTCATTTGTACCGCAATTTCTTTGTCGTCACCTCTTGAAGATTTCTCTAATATGATAGGTATAAGAATAAATTGGTTACTTACAATGTTTTTTTATTAAAATTTTATCTAAATTTTATATAGCATGATAAGCAGGACGAACCAAGTGTTAAGTGTTTGTTGGTATTGTATTTTTATTGGCGTAATTCAGCGCCACGCTTTGTCTTACCAAAAAAGAAAATTTAAATAATTAAAAGATAAGTAAAGAGCAAGAGTAATCGAGTAATAATGTAAACAAAAAATACTTATGAACTTTAATTACTACAAACATATTTAATAAAACCTCTTCTAATTGGAGATGGTTTAAAAACATATACTCATTTTCTGTAAATAGGCAGATTTTTTTAGCTTCAAGCTACACTTAACCTATTTTCCGCCGTGTGATCCCGGCCTAGAATAGGATCATCCTGGTACTGGTGGTGTCTTAAGAGGTGACTACATTACGTGTGGTAGAGTCACGTCGCCAGCAATGGCAACACGCATGTGCAGACTCGACCGGATCATTACCACCCAGCCCCGGCGCCTAATTCACTTTAAAGACCAGCAACTCACCTGTAACTCCTCTAGTGCTGCACGGGGCTGTGGACAGCGATAATCACTCACCATCAGGTGACCCAAACGCTCGTTTGCCGTGTCTTTTCCATAAAAAAAAATATTGCATTGCAGGGTTCCTCGCAATCTTTTAGATATTGTTTATTGAGTGTCAGGTCAACGCCGCGCTTTGTCCAGTTACCAGAGCAAAGAAATGAAAATAAATAATTACCCCAAGTGGAAATCGAACCCACAGCCGTCGCGCTCATAGCCAAACGGCTGCCTTATATTTGACATTACAAAATTGTCATTTTTATCACAAAGTGATACATATGATATAAAATAGTTAGGCTATAAAGTGGATTCTCTTAAACATCGTCTCTACGTTACTGCCTCTTGAGGGCAATAAAACTGAGGCAAGGGTTCAGTATTGTCGGCCTTATCGTTTATTGCTGAACTCGAAATGCAACTAAGATGTTTGAGGTTTTATTAGCAGGTTTACGAAAATATGACACAAGTTTTTATTTTTATATCTTTTTATTTTATATGGGACCATGGTGGAATAGGATTTGATAGTAAATGTTTGGTTTGGAAGACTAATGTATATTATAATTAATAAACTAATGTATGTATGTAACTAATTAAACTATGTATGTATGTATGTATGTAACTAATTAAACTAATGTATATTATAATTATCAATATTTATTCATAGTGGTAAGATCAAGCGCGGTGTTGATACACGCATGTAGAGATCAGAGTATCTTCATATTAGGTTCTCAGTCTACATATGAATATATATGCAAATTTTTGAAAATATATATAAGCAAAAAAGCAAGCAATATCTGTATATAAGTACTTTCGATATTGAGTGATACACAACGTACAGCCGAAACAACGCAGCATAGAAAGCTAAAATTTATCATATAAGTTCCTTGGAGAGCGCAGAGCTGCTGCTCTGCGCTCGAGACAATGTCTCAAAATTCCTACGGGAACGGGAAAAGGTGGAATATTTTACGACATTGAGTCCATGTCAATGAAACTATCGTCGGGAACTAGTCAGGCATATTTGCGAGCCAAGGTCTAGGAATATTTGTGAGGATGGATGTTTTTCCACTTTCAAGCAAAAACTACTGAACGAATTGAGATGAAACGCTACATTAATATAGTTTATACATCAGCATAACACATATACTTTAATTTGTTGTAGTTTTTTTATAATTTAGCTATAATATAACAAATGATAAAGCGGGTGAAGACGCGAGTGGATCGCTAGTATAAATATAAACTTCTATGTTTGAACGTTGAACAGAAATACTCCGATCCACATAAAGATGTTACGAAAGGAACAAAAAAGTTAGACAAACTAAATAATTAAGTAGTTTAAAAGTTCGAATAGTCCCCTGAGTATATGCATGAAGAGAATCACATTGTGAGAAGAAAAAGTAGTACCGTAGTTTACTTTGTTGCCCTTAAGGGACTCGGTAGGTTTTTCTACTAGTATGTTTCATCATATATGTATAATATATACATTTCTTTGCTCCTTTCCTGTATAGACATGTAATAGGAACCTGGGAACCTAATGATTAACCATTCCGATATACATTTCTCGCCCAATTTTAGAAAAAATGCATATTCAGTGGCTGAACTCAATACGTTGTCGTGCTATCATTGCTAGGAAAGAGTTGCCCAACTCAACTATAAATTTTACAAATTAGGCAAAATTTGGGGAACGAACGAACTCTTCCATGAAAATTGTAGCAGCTTTTTTCATTAACCATTTAAAATAATCCAAACATCCTAAACTAAAATGTAGTGTCCAAATACTATTTTCTCACAAAAACGGGGATATATGCGTGAATTTCAAAGAAAAATTACATATAAAACATCGCGTTCTAAATCGCTGGCCGTTCTAAAAGCGCATTTGTTTGGCTTTTACCGTGCATGACGTTATCGCGGCATCGTAAAGGTGCACTATTATAAATGTTCATTGTGCATAACGCTTTGTACTATATTTTAGAAGGAATGACTGGCAATTTCAGTTTGTGACTTTACATGCTGTCGGTCGTGGATTCAATCCAAAAATCCAAAAATAAATGGTCTTATAAATAATTTAAAAAATCTTGTCTAATGAAGCATATAAAGAATTTTTTTACTTTATTTAGAGGTCGTCGTAGCGCAGTGAAATAGTATCAGATTTCAGGGCTGCGTAATGTTCATGCGTTCGATCCTTACTTATAGAAATTAATATCATCTAAAAATTATTTGAAAAGTGCATATAAACAAAGAATTATAATTATTATTCATATCATCATTATATATGGTTATTTATAATAATAATTATTTTTTGCTTCTCATATTACACATAGCGGCGTTGAGTTCTGCCACTCAACTAGCAATGCCTCCACGTTTCGGCGCAAAGTTAGAGGTAGAGTAATGAACACAAGGCTAGGCTAGACTAAAACGGGAAGCACTAGGCACCCTCCTCTCGACTTGCTACATATGGAATACAGATTGAAGCTGAAATAAAATATGACATATATCACCTGCTTATAAAAAAAAAAGAAAGAGAAAACGTAATATTAAAACCGTTTCGCATATTACCTCCTTCAAGATCATCAACAATTATAAATAAACATTAATTAATGTAAAAACTAATTTTACAACACTTACGTCATTCCTTAATCTCCAATCAAGTCAAGGGCTGAGCTAAGATAAAGTTTTTCAGACGATCCCCACATATAGCTGAGACGATAAAACCATAGAAAACTACTGACGCGTGAATATCGGTGACTTGAGTGTAGGCATTGATTTATTTGTGAAAACCAGGAAGGTATCTTCGAATAGATGGATAAAGTTTAGCCCTTTCGGTATTTTGGTCGGGTTGTTATTTTGAGTATTGAAAAAAATAATCATCAGCTTCACGCTCTATCCCGCACACAGCCGGGAAGGCCGAGGGAACCTAGTGTTAAGGCACTCCGTTGCCCATTTACCGCCGAATTTGTACGCATTGCGTTTGAATGGCGGAACTCTACGCTTCGCTTTGCCTTTACACCAGAGCGAAGAAATGGAAATATAAATTTAAATAAATATTTTATTTCCTCAAATGGGGATCGAACCCACAACCAGTCGCGATGACAGTCACAGTTTGTGCCACTTTGTAAATATGTTATTATGGATTTTGCCGTTGATTTTGTCTGTTTATATAACGTCGCGTTTTTTCTGGTTATTAAAGCAAATCTTATATTTTTTTTTGACTATATTACCATAAGTTTTCAGTCTGCAAAATTTTCCGACAATCGATTTCAATATAGCGAAGTCATCTCCTTAACATAAACACTTATGTGTGAGTCCACGTGATCAAATGTTTCTTAATAAATATAGATTAAATATAGATTAATGGTGGATTTTGTTTGGTTGAACCCACCTATCTCAGTAACTACTAGTCTGATTTGAAAAATATAAATAATATTATTTATTAAGGAAACCATACCGATCAGGTTATATCACAATTTTTGGTATTATATGTTTAACCGCGCGAGTTTTGGGATTCGATTCCCAGTCGGCTCAATCAATTATTTTATATTTTCCTCGGCCTGATCACACGACTAAGCGTGGCGCTAAGTTACGCCACTTAACGGGCAATGATGTGAAATTTCAAAGGAAAGTGGGGAACGTAGAATCTTAATATTTAAATAATAGCATATAAATTCATCATCATACATACATACATATTACATACAAAAATTCGTAGCTCTTATCGCTTACATAGCGAACTCGTACAATCCTGCGTTAGTATCAGTATATCTTGGGTCGTGTTGCGTAGCCTCAAAGAATCCTCTTGGGAGCGATGGGGGTCATGACCCCCGTGATAGTATTACATCACGTATACGAGTGCTGTAGAATATTTGTGGCCAACGTAGCGCAGTAGGACTGCGGGTGACTGGTATATGTCGATTGTGGGTTCGATCCCACTAGGGACTATCAATTTTTCAATATTTTCATTTCCTTGCTCTGGTATCAAGAAAAAAATATGTTTTATTTCTTATAATCAAAATGGAAGCACAGTGATTGTGGATTCGAATTCATGTTTTCTATCTGCAAAGACAATGCATATACGTTATGGTGGCAACAATCTCAATAAAATTAGTATATAAAATATTTTAATTTTACATTCTATTCTAATTTAAAATTTAAATAACAAAATGTGACAGTTGAAACGTGAACGTGGATCTCTAAGCGGTTGTGGGTTCCATTCTAACTAGGATGAATAAAATGTTCAATATTTTCATTTTATCCCTCGAAAATGGGAAACGGAAGTATTTTTAGATTGGAAAGTGTCTTAAGATTAAGGTCTTAGGTTCACTATGCCTACCCTATAATATGAGGCAAGCAGCGTAAAAGTAAAAAAATATATTTTTAACTTAAAGAAAAAAACGGCATCGTTTCTATAAAGTATCCAAGAAAGGAGAAATTAGCCAAATCCGACTTCCTCACGTGGATTTCAAGCGAGCATTTATTCCATCACTTTACCGTAAAATTTCTACACCTGAATATTCTGCAGAGAACTAGCATTTTCAGCTGCACTAGGTTTCATAAAAGTTTTCTCTATATTTATTTTCAGAGATATTAGTTGCAATATTACTAGTATTATGCGGTTATATTAATATTATTAGTATTATGCGGCGTTAACTTATGCCGAAGATCTTGATTTCGGCCGAAAAGCGCAAAACGAAGTGCCTCTAAGCTTAGGTAATCTTCGTCTACCTAATTAACGGCATATAAATCTAAAGAAATAATATTTATTGCGTTTTTTCTGTCCAAAAATTAATATAAAATTCCATATATTTATATACAAAAGTATTTCTGTGCTATCATTTTAGTTTTGTCGTTGAGGCCATCATTCATGGTCGCCGATTGAGGGTACCCACTAGAAGAAATAAAATATTTACTATTTTAATTTTCCTCACGCTACTTCCAGAATTCAGCAGAAAGTGGAGAATGTGGTTTCCTAATAATAGCAACCCTCTACCTTTCCTGTTCTCTGCAGAATACGGCATAAAGTTGAAAAAAAAAAAAAATTATTTCTGTACAGACAAATAATTAAATGAAAATCACTTGCCCAAGACGCAATGTATCTGAAATAGGGAGAGGACACAAAGGGAGCACGGGTGATCTTAATACTGTGTTAAAATTAAAAAAAAACAGCTAGAGAGAACTAATTATTAAAACATTCCGTTTAAAACTTTCCGAACCGAACTTAAAGCTCCATTTCATCTTAAATTTTAAAATATATATTATTATATGAATTGCATTTCGTTGTTCTTTACTATACGTGGAAACTATAGGTTAGTGGGTGTGACCGTATCTCGCAAACGTAGGACACAGAAGGGGACGCACCCAGATGTCGGGTGAATTATTTACTACCGCTCCTTACCATCTGTGATATTGCGAATACGTATTTAACGTGTTTGTTTATTTCAATATTTAAATATTATGTGAAATTAAGCGGAATATGGTTAAATTTGGTTTTTAAAGCAAATGTATGGTTATTTTCATGTTTTAAGCGATTTCAAGAAAAAAAATGTTATTTTCCATTGATAATGTACATACAAAAATTAAAGATCTGAGATATGTGATGGGCAATTAATTATATTACTACAAAACCAGTTCAGGCGTAGAGGCACAAGCGTGGAACTAATTGTAAGTGAGGTTTTGGGTTCGATTACTACTTGAAGAAATTAAATATTTTATTTTTATTTCCTCGCTCTGGTTAGGAAGCAAAGCGCGGCGTTTAGACCCGCCACTTGACACGCAATGCCTTCAGAATGAATTGATAGAAAGCAGACAACGGAAATGTCTTTATTGAAACAAAGTGTCTTAAATAATGTCTTCTTAATAAAAATTAACTTAATTACAAATAAAAATTTGTGAAAATTTAGGTATATGCCGTTTTACTATAGTTGCGATGGTTATGAATTTAATTAATTATATTGTATATTACTCACACCTAAAAAAAGATATATTTAAATTGTTTTTATTTCCCCGTTCTTTTTACACAAAGCACGGCATAAGATTTGAAGCTTCTGTGATTGATTACAACCTGGCATGATTAAACAAGGGCCATAAAATCCACGCAAACAACGTTTCAGACAGCAACTTGTTATCAAGAAATACGTTTCGTTTCGCCTCCTCATTACGCAATATCTCGAAAATTCAATAGAATAAGGGGAACGGAATGTCTGGGCGCTAGGTTCCCTCTATCTATCTTACAAAGCTAAAAAAAGCTATAAACATTATATCGATGAAATCCAAATTGCAAAACGTGTACAAAAAGCACAATAAACACAATACACGAACAATATCAAAACAATCGACAATAAATAGTGAGGCGACAAAACAAAAAGTGCTGTTGAATTAAAAGTTCAGAAATTTTCCACCGATATTAATAGCATATGTTTGGAAGGCTCTATCCAAAAGAGGCGTTTGATACGCTATATAATAGGAAATAATTCTCTGTTTTTTCCTTATATTTGCTTTATGTTACATCCGCTTTTACCAGGGCTGGCAGAAGGAACCTAGTGTTTAGACACTCCGCTCGAATAGGAATATAACACAATGCTATTATATTATTAATTAGTTAAAGAACTTAGTTCTGTTATCCAAACTTATATACTCAGTCTGATGTTTGACAATCAATGGCTGACAAACTAATGTGTCAGACTACCACTAACCACAATCATCAGTCATGATGTATAGTCGTATCCAAGAAGTAGAAGTAGAACGTAGTGTTTCAAAACTATAATATTGTCTGCCTATCCTAGTACGTGAAGCAAGTCAAAAGTAAGTTGATAGTACAAATAAAGCCTTAGTCCAAACGAACACCATAAAAAAGTCCTGAACATATGTTGTTCGGGCACCGACCGCATCCCAGCTTCTAATAACACGGCTTGTTAGCTTTAATGGAAATTCTATCTGTACCTAAGTTACAATCTACAATTAGTAATTGTTTTTATTTTTATTTTGAAGGTCTTGTGTCAATGCCACGTTTTTAAGCTTCATTTAGATACTCCATCCCCAATCTTCTTGTCTTGTTTCCAAAGCGAGGAAATGAAGATATTAAAACGTTTATTCCATCGAGTAGGAACCAAACTCAGAACCAATACGTTTTGAGTCATACGCCGCACCACCTCAAAATCCCCAATTATGGTGGCAAAATAGACCTTAGCCGGTACATGGTAATCAGCAGTATGTTTGCTATGATCCCGAACTGTGATAAATTGAAAACAAACACAGTATGTTTAGAAGATGAGGGCCACATTTGCAAATTAAATTGCTTTACTGAATAGAAATAGTTTCATTGTGTCCATTTTGAACTGGAATTTGGTGTTGATGCCATCGTGGCGCAGTGTCATGAGGGTGTGAATGTAGCGCGACGGTTGTGGGTTGGATCACCACTCGAGGGAACGAATTATTATTTATAAATAAATATTTTCATTTTTTCGCTGAGGCACCAAGGCAAAAATCCAGCGTTGAGTTCCGCCACTCAACTTTAAACATTAAATATTTAATCCCACCGAGTAGAAATCGAATTTACAACCATAGCGTACCCTGATATAGTCGCACCTTACGGTTGTGGCCTATGCTACTTCGGTCTCTTGATAAGATTGCTTTTAATTATGTTATAATCGCAGCCGTTATTAATACTGGTACCTTTTGTTTTTTTTCTTTCACTGCATGCATGTCATTAGCGTGGAAGGCATGAACTTAAATCTAGATTGTAACATAATTTATGAGCCGTGTTTTATGCAAATTTTACTTTACTAAATGTTTTTTTTTATAAGCTTCCATTTATAATATGGTGGTTTGTTTGTCCTTTTGTTCTCTTCATATTTTTTCATATATCTCATCATCAGTTTCATTTTCAGAGTTATAAGCAGAAATAACCTAGTCTTAAAACAATCTGTTTTTCACCTTTTACAAATTTCGTGGATATTGTTTATGACATGGCGGTAGACAACGCTGCACTTTGGTTCAGCACTATCGGACAAAACAATCATTTTTCAAATATAAATTCATCCAGGTAAAAATTCACAACAACCGCGTATCTCAACTTTAGTATTGTAAAAGAACTTTAATTTACTTAATACAATATTCATTACTTAAAAATTTAGGAGCCACTCAAGTAGCTATTCTTTGTTTAGATTTCTTTTAGCTTCACACTGCATTACACAAATAGAAGGCAGTCAGAACTTGGCGTTAAAGCATTTCCAAATCGAAGTTTCCCACTTTCCGCGAAATTTTCAAGACATTACGTGTTGAGTGGCGGAACTCAACGCCGAGCCTTATCTTTTTATCAGAGCGAAGAAATAAAGATATGATTAAATAATTCATTTCCCCAAGAGGAAATCGAACCCACAACTGTCATTTACAGCCATAGTGCCATAACAACCAAATTTTCCAGAAATGCGTGAAAATAAAATAAAATGTATAAATTAAGCGCATTAGAATTCAAAGCACGATAAACAAAGTTAATGAACGGACGAGCGGGTTATTTGGTGAACGTGTATCAGGTACGTGGAGTACAGGGTATAATGATTTAAAATAGAAACATTCTGAACGAGTTTTCGCTTTATTTGTTTATTTTTTAGATGAAATATTTACTTTAATTTATATTTCTATTTCTTTACTCTAGTGTCGAGGCAAGGCGCGGCGTTGAGTTCTGCCACTTAACACGCAATGCCTCCAGAATTCGGCAGTGTCTTACACTAGGTTCCCTCTGCCTACCCTGCTGTGCGTAGGATAAAGCGTGAAGCTGATTTATTTATTTTTAAAAAGTAATTTAGAAAATTAATAACTAATTTTAAAAAATATTTAATAATGTAATTACAATTTTTACATTTATATAAATAAATTCAATAACAGAGGTCAGTCGTGGGTGAACAAGCCGTTGACTGTAAAGCAGAAGTAAACGCGAAGGTTGTAGGTTCAATTTCCACTCGAGAAAAATATTTTTTTTTTTAACTCACAATAGCTCCAGAATTCGGCGGAAAGTGGCAAGAAAAAATTGTATTTATGTGAATTTAGTGTCTTAACACTAGATTCCCAGTGCGGGATTCAGCATGAAGCTAATAAAAAGATATACTTGGACAAAACTAAAACATTTTCAATTTACCATTATCAAGCACCTCTAGAACTAACTCAAAATGACTTAAATTGGCACAATTCATTTCAAAACTTCGATTTCCGTGTGAAATACTCTTTGCGGGAAACGGAATAATACTGTTTCGTGGCTTTTCAAATATATACCTTATCTTGTTAGGATAAGAACTAAAATAATTTGCTTTTTCCCTTAACAGACCATGGCCAGTGCCAAAATGTTTAGAACAAATATTCATTGTATGCAAATCCGGTCGATTGGGATTAGATACGTTATTGGGATAAATTCTTTGATATTTACCAAATTAGTTTTTATTTCCAGGGTGTAAAGTAAGTGTAGTGAAGTTAAATCAGTTTCATTTAAAATGTGTAGTGAAGTAACTACTTCACTACACATTTTTAACTTAACTAAGTTTGATGATTGTGAGTTTGATTGGATTCTTGCTTAATAGGATATTTATATTTTTATAAATATGGTATGAACTATGGTACAGTAGAATAGGTAATATAGTATAAATTATGGTATAATTAGGTAATGGGACAATATCGGTTTGTATATGCAATGTTTAGTAGTGTCTTTGTAGCAAGCAGCGTAGGCAGAGAAAATCTACTATCAAGGTACCATTTTCAAATAGGATGTGTTGAGTGGCTGCGCTTTTTGTAGTAGCTGAGCTAGGATGAAAAAAAATATTCCCACGGATTGAGAGACGGAAACGGAAACAGAAGACGGATTGAACCTACAACCGTCATGTTAACAATCAGACATTATCACACTCCGCTTCCACACATCATACGTATATCTCAGATATTTTAAGATAAAAACTGCGCCTACGGCGTCAAATGTGAATCGTCGGCGTTGCGCTCACTCATCACTCATCACACAATGTTTCCAGAATTCTCTGGAAAATGTAACTAACTCAACTCTATGTTCCAAGATTCCCTCTGCCTACGCTGATATGTGCGGGATACATAGCAGGGAAACGAATATTACTCGACAGGTATGCATGATAAATTTAATATTTTCAAATAATGAGAAAAATCATAATATTATTACTATAATAATATAATTATTTATAATGCAATAGTATAACAAGGTAAATAGCTAGCTAATATGTAGCTAGCTTCAGATTTATTACATGCTGTATATCACCACGTCTCTCTCTGTCGCGACACACAGACAAACTTGCAAAATAGTTTATATTAGCTAATCTCAGGTAAGTACGTACGGGTACGTATCTTGTAAATAACTTATATGTAAATCGCTAGAATGCCTACCTTTGTATGGGAACGGTGGAATGGTAATGAATGCAGGTTCACGCTTTTCCACGCTTAGCAGGATGTCTTTTAGATACTGAGATCTGTGTGCTACTTTCCACCCAATGTTCGAAATCATTGCGTGTTGATTTGTGGAATTTAACGCCGTGATTTGTCTGCCAGAGCAAATCAACGAAAGTAACTTAAATATAATTATTGCCTCAAGTGGGAACCTGCGCCGCAATCATTGTTTTTATATTCAGGAGTTATCTCACTGACCTACTACGGCCTCATATGCTCATAATAAGGTAGATATATATTTATACTATTGAGAGAATATGAACTTGGTACCTGGGTCCAATTTTAATACAATAGCAAATTTCTAAAGAAGCACCAAAAATGCATGCGGAAAGAAACGTATGGTATAAAACATTTTTTTAAGGAATTCAAATTTTATTAGTCTAAGTAAACAGTTTCTTCTGTATAAGAGTTAACGCCATTTTGTTCAATACAAACATACATACATACAAACATAATTTTTTTTTAGTGTAGATAGTTACTATATTTCTTTAATTTTATTTAAGAAAAGAGTTTCATATTAATTTTAATTAAAAAAAAATATCTACAAAGCATGCGACTATAAACGTGACGGTTGTGGGTTTGATTGCCTCTCGAAGGAATGAGTGAAGAACGCAGACGAAAGTGACTTAACACGGGGTTCTCTCTGCCGACCGTGCGTATATCCAGGAAAAAAGTAAAGCTATTAAAAAAATCGTTATTTTTATACCAATAAAATATCAAAAATAGAACTGAAAACCCTTTCAAACATCAAATAAAGCTGTCACTTAGTACATGTTATACTCATTTAAACCTGTAATTAAGCGTGTAAAGCACGTGAAGTTGCCTGTTCCGTTTAACAATATAGATTAATCTTTATTTTAAGTATATTTTGTGTACTTTGGTAGTAATATAATACAGTACAGTAGCAATATAGTAAATTTGTTGATTTGTATGAGTGTTTGCGATTGTTAATGACTTTAAATTTCATCCACTCTCTTCTCATCTGTCGTGGTGCAACAGCACAGCTTCTGACTTTGAACGCGACGGTTAATTGTTCGTTTTCCACATTTCCAATATATTATCATTTTCTCGTTCTGATAACGAGACAAGCCGCAACGTTAAAATCTGTCTTAACATATTGTGTCTTAACAATTGGTCCTCTGTGACTACACTATTTATGTTATATATACAAATTTTATAAAATAAATATAAAAAATGTTTTTTTAGCATCACACTCAATACTTCAAAATTTGGGCGGATTTGTAGAAAGGAGTGTCTCACCATTAGGTCCCCTTTACCACCCAGCTTCATGCAAGATACATTATTTTTAATAATAATAAAATTCGTTAAAGTCATATAATATTAAACTCACGAAGCAACATTTGATATGCACGGTTCGGACTGTCTGTAACTCAACGGGAAGTATGTCAGGTTACTGCTACTAATTTCACGCAATAAATTTCATCTTAGCCGCAGCCACATGCTATGAATAACCTACAAACCCCGTTTATATTAGATATAATATGTTAGTATATTTATCATATAATTAGGTTGTGTTGCCGTCGTGGTACAATATTGGTGTAGGTTTGATATCCTTTGGAGACAATATTGATAATTATTATAAACAATTGCAGGATATTAATTGTGTTATTATTTATATTTTTTTTTATTTCTTCGCTTTGGTAATAATGCAAAGGGCGGCGTTATCTTCAGCCACTCAACACGCAATGCCCCGAAAAGACGAGAACGGAGTGCCTTAACACTATGATTCCTCTGCCTACCCCGCTATATGCGTCATATAGCGTAAAGCTAAAAAACCTTCACGTTATATCCTTTACAATGAGGTATGCAAATAGAACCCCTATTGTTAAAACATTCTCTCCATTTCAGGGGCGCAGTTCAAAGTAGTTCAGACGCATGTTAAGACGAAACCATGTTCCCTCGGCCTACCATTGTAAGTGCGGGATACAGCGTGAAACTATAAAAAATCCACTATCAATATTATCAAACAGTTTAATTCATTTAAAGCAACGTACGGAAAATTATGTGCACAAACTCTCCTCTCCTTATCGGGAAAAATAATCCAAAACTAAATGAAACTAAGCGCAGAAACACTTAAACTACTGCGACCGTAACATATTAATCACAAAAGTTAAAAAGTAACACAAAAGATATAGAGCGATTAAAATATATTGTGTAATTTTATACAATGTTTTGAATTGAAAAATCTATAAAAATTTCTTACTGTACTGCTTCATACTGTATCCCTACTATATAGCAGGGTATGCAGAGGAAACCTATAACGAGTCCCAGGGAACTTATTGTTAAGATACTCCGTTTCCTATTAAGACACTTCCGTTTGCCATTTTCCTTAAACTTCAAACTTAACTCTAACGCAGATTTCAAGTGTGCGACGGTAAAAGTTCGATTCTCCCTCAGGAAAATGAAATGCTTAATATTTCATTTCTTAACACTAGGTGCCTTTGTTCTCTCTGACTATCCTACTATGCTCGGAATAAAGCGTAAAGGAAGTAAAAAATAACTAATATTACCATAGGAGCATACAATAACCACTAATTACCAAAAATCCTTTCAATTACCAATTCAATTATATCATAATGAATAATACACATTTTTCATCGCCACCGCACATCGATCGTTATTGTTTATTTACAATTTCCGCGACGCCAATATAAATATATAATTAGCACAACCGACCGCAGCGTCCACCGAACGTGCGACTAGAGTGTATGCGAGTTCGCGGATGTGAACCTGCGACCGCAGTAATGAATGGATTATTGAATTTTTAATGGCCTAATAATTGTTTTTATTTATAAAAGGCTATTTTGTCAATATCATCGAGGTCGTCGTTGCACGGCGCGGGACTGTTAACCAGACGGTCGTGGGTTTGATTTTTATTTAAGGGACTGTATGATTGTTATTTCTTTGCTCTGATGATAATAAGATAAATGTCGCGCGGCATTAAATGTCATCACTATGTCTGAAACATTGGGCGGCGTGTGGAGAACAATGTCTTAATAGTAGCTAGCTACCCTGCTATAAGAGGAAAGAAGAGAGCCAAAGGAAAATATTTTGTGAATGTTGAGCCAAAAATTCTTATTTATATCAAATTTTAAAATAGCATCTCCAACGAATGTCGAATCAAATGGATACCTATATTCTAAATTGACATGACGTCTGGTTACGCCCAATCGAGACCGAATATTTTCAAAAGAAATAGTGTATTTGTGTTTGTATAAATTTCACAGAGTTCGAGTAAAGCGAGTCCCGCTTGTATTTCAAATAATTTTAAATTAATACTTTAAAATATGAATTGAAATGTTTATACTATTTTCTTTGCAGAAAAAACTCTTTTTATTGATTTGAACAAATCTCTTCTACGTGTAAATTCAGGTTTTTTTATTATTTTTGTATTATTAGACGTGGGTCTCAGAATGCTGAACGCGAAAAGTTAGATTTTTTAATTTGTCTACACTGCAGATGTTTAAAAACAAAATAAATATGTTAGGCGGATCGGAGTGTCTTAACACTACATTCTCTCTACCTACCCTGCTACATGCAGGATAAAGCGTGAAGCTAAAAAAAAACAAATATTACCATAGTAATAATTTATAAATGATTTATTACCCCGTAATTACAAGTTTACAGCTACTGACAGGTAACTGTACAGTCTACCTGCATTGCGGGCAGGATGATACAGTCGTTACGCTTTACTTTGAGAAACTCCTTTACTTGGACCAGTTGTACTGGAAATGAGAGAAGATGGGAAACTTTTAACAATGAAAATTTTGATATATCTTGCTGTAAAATTTTAAACTTAATTATGTGTTTATTAAAATAATATTTTTTTACAGCTGTAACTATATAAGTTATAGCGATTTATATCAGAACCGGTGCGGCGCAGATGCTTGTGATTCTCTTGGATGATCGTGGATAATTCTATTGATTTATTTATTTTAACAACATAGAACCGAATTTCGATACTTTCTGGTTCCCAATTCAACCTAATTTTCGTACTGCGTCTTGAGTACAACTCAACGCCGCGCTTTATCTAGTTACCAAATAACATTATTCTTCCGAGTGGACATCGAACTCACAATCGTCGCGTCTACAGTTAGACGCTGTGCCGCGCGCTTATATCTTTTGCAAAAGAACATTTCAGTCTAGTTCATGAATTGTCATTACTCAGTAATATAATTATTTTCACAAAAACGGAAAATATAACCATACTGAGTTCTAATTATGCTTTGCTTTATAGGTATAAAGCTTTAAAAGATAAACACAAATTATTATTCCCATCCATTACAATAGAACCCTATTTCAAACAATATTTTATGTAATCTCAACATTTACTCCAGAATTGAAAGAAAGTGGAGAACGGAAATATTTAAATGAAAGTGGAATTACTTAACACTAGCTTCCCAGGTTCTCTCTTGCTACCCTGCTATGTGCAGAATACAGCGTGAAGCTAAGAAAACATATTATTTAGAATTTACAATCCCAAATCTTACATCTCGTGAAACATTCATCATATAAAACTATAAAAGAAAACTAAACCACATTTATCACCGTAAAAACAAAACCTCAGATAGTGGAGGTAACGAAGTCCAAGCCAAACAACAAAAAAAAGGGGCAAAAAAGCTCACCAAAACGTAAAGTTCTTGGCAAAAATAAAAAAAATGCAAAACTAAACCTACGAGTACATTCAGTCGTAATTCGCGACACAAGCATTTGAACCTTTTGTTCAGTACGCGGACGGAACACATAAAGCTGCCAGGTTGATGTAGCCGAATAAATGAATAAACTGTATCTTTTCAAATGGAAAAGTAAAATTTTTGGTATAAAAAACCAAGTGAAAATATACATATATGAGAGACACTTTTTATGGCTACAGTTATAGGCTTCCGCGATAATCTCTTAACTCTTGCCGAGGAAACAATAAAACGCTCGTTTTTACTACCCACATGGAAAAAACTGAAACTGAAAATGTTCAACCCCCAACCCCTTCCCGTCCAGTTTTACATGTGACTTTTATACGCGCTGTTTATCTTGGATAATGCCTATATTAAAACTTTCGTACTATACGCCACTGTTCTGTACTAGGTTAAATTGTACGTTTTATATTTTTTTTTTTTACGAAGCGAAGTTTTTAGGGTTAGCAGTAGATCAATCTTTTGTTGTTGTCGTTGTAGTGACACCAAATATATTGTGGTAAGTAAAAAAACAGGTTAGGGACATTGTGGGGACCTTTGTCTATTTTACAATATTCTAAAATTTCACACAAAATCCTTTGGGAGCTTCGTATAATTTATCTAAGACGTTATGGTGCAAAATGCTCTGTCCAATATACATATGCTTATGTGAAGGTACATATATATATTACATGCTATTACATTTAAATACTTTTCCCGTGTCAAATGACAACTTAATTAGATTGTGTTTTCATATAATATATATATATATATATATATATATATA
>DVQM01000256.1:0-20301 GCA_018231645.1 Heliconius ricini | reverse complement strand
TATATATATATATATATATAAGGTGCTTATAATTAAATACATTTGAAATTGTGTATATTACAGAAAGCTCTTCAAAAAAATTTTCTATGAACATACATATATATATATATATATATCTGTGAAATTGCTATAATTTTTTTTTTATTTTAGTGTCACAAGCAAAGCCTTACCCTTTTCTCAAAAGCCACGAGTTTCTGGCTGAACTCAGGTGCTTCGAGACTCTTCATAAGAGTATCAAGTCGCGCACTTCCGACATCACCTACGTGTTTCTATAACAAACCATGCGACACACGGGTGCGGGTTAGTACTGTGCAACGTGTTAAAAAGTGGAAAACAACAAAAACAATTATATTAATAAAGCCCAAAATAAAGCCAAATGTGGTCAATTATAGTATTTTTTAATAATTAAACTAATTAATAAAATAAACAGAAATGTATCATAATATATTGACTAGATATATATTCTAGATGTTCATATCAAGGACAAAGTAACAAGTACTTGTCTATAAATTTTTTTTAGCTTCACACTGTATATTGTATAAAGCAGAGTATGCAGAAGGAATCTAGTGTTAAGACATTCCGTTCCCCGCCCAATTTTGGAGGAGTGTTATATGCATGTTGTTGCGTGTTGAGTGCCCGAACTCAACACCGTGCTTTGCCTCGTTAACAGAGTGAGGAAATGAAAATATTAAGTATTTCATTTCCTAGAGTGGTAATCGGACCCATAACTTGGCGCGTTTACAGCTTATATTATATATATCCATATTTGGTGAATTATAAACTGAGTAAAAAAATTACTTAACAATACTTGGGTATTCGTAAAATTTGAATATTATTGCATTCTGATTCGAATCGTGTCATTTACATAAAGCAACAATAATTAGTGGTCATATTATAAAAATGCATAATTAATTACGGTCACACGTTTGCATTGCCAATTGTATTTATAAATTCGATTTTTCTGAATCAAGACTACTCCTTATGGGAGAATGCATAGTATTATTTTACAATTAATTATTTTATGTAGCATATTTTATATTATATTATTCATAACACTATGATTTTTTTTTGTTTTCAATAACATCTTGCTTCAGTTTTGGTGTGGTTTAACCAAAATGTAACCAGAACCTGGTGTTACTTATTACGAGTAAAGAGCGAAATTATAAAAACATGTCTACATTTTAGCTAAACAATTTTAATTACCAGGTGCAAAAAATACATAGCCAACATAAAGCCTGTACATTTCCGCTAACTACTCTTGTAACTAGCTACATCATCAAGTGTTTTTTTTGTAAAAATTGAAAATTCAAAATCTTACTGCGACAGGTACAGATTTTTAACTTGTTGGTTCTGTTCTTTTTCGGACCTGGCAATCTTAAAGCTTCACATATGAGTATTACAATGTAATATTTACAGCCTACGCTTAAATTAGTCAAACATATGAGTATAACTTTTAAATTTACTTAAGTATGAATACGAAACTTATATAATAAGTCATAACGCACATCAAAGTTCAGAATATTTTTTAAAATAGTAATAGCAAATAGTTTATGGACTGGCATTACTTCCTTAAATTAAGACTTTATATTTAAAATTATAATATCGTTTTTAAACAAATGTCTAAATCTCAGTCAGAAGAGGTATTAAGATGAGAAGAAAAAGTAAAGAGAATTTAATACTTAACACATCTAAGTTTAAAACATAATGTATCAAGTGAACATTGCAAATTAAAGCGACTTCAAGACATCAGACGATAGCACAGCACCTGAAATATTTAATACCTGGTCTATTAAATCTTCTAATCTTGCTCGTACATGTAGTTCTCTTGGAGGTATAGGTAACGGGGCAGTGTCTGCTGGAGATGATGGTCTTGATACTGAAGCTGCAGCCGCGGAACAAGCTGCCACGGCAGCTGAGAGGCGAGATTTCTCCGTTTGGAGACGATTATGGAGTGCCTGAAAAACATATTAAACATAAAGTTTTTTCATCGACTGCCTCTCTGCTCTATTTATATGAGTGTACTAAAAATATTTTTGAGAAATATATAATACTGTTAAAATACTGACCCGCGCTTTATCTAATAGTTCTCGTCCATGTACTAAACCATCAACAGGAACATCCAGTTCAGTGATTGCTGGTTCACATTCATCCAAGTTATTCAAAATACTCTCCAAGGTGTCCTCATATTCTTTGAATTTAGCCAACCCTTCCCTTAGACGACGTTCGATTTGCAGCGCTGTTGCTAGTAAACTTTTGTGACTGTCGTTAACATTTTTCAATTGCTTTCCCACAGTATCTTTAATTGATGGAGTTGTTTTCTCGTATCGTTCGATTTGTGCACGTCCTTTGGCTTCTAATTCATCTAATGTTGATTGATATTTTTGAATATCGTCTAAGAGCACAGCGTGTTGCGCTAGTTGCTCCTCTGTTTGTTCGCGATTTGCAATATATAAAGAATTATGTGCCATTAATTGGAAAGATATTTGTAGCAGCCATTTTTCCGTATCTTGTAGCGATTGATGATACTGGTTATAATCTTTAACTTCTGATTCGAGTTCCGCTTTCTTAGCATTACATTTAGCTTTGAGAGCGTCACATTTCTTCTCAATATTTGTAACCGAGTCTCTTGCTGCTGGCTTCCTCGCCCAACTGGCTAGTTCAGCGGATTCACATTTAAGGCGTTCTAATTCTGGTGCTTTATTTTTAATTTCATCCTCAATATGTTTATATTTTTCTAATAAAGTTTTCATTTCTCCCAATTCTCCACCATTTGGTGGTACTTTATTTAGGTTTTGTTCAGTTTCCTTAATCCAAATATTCATTTTATTCTTAGATTCTTCAAAGTCCTCCCATTTACCAATTGCAGCTTTAAGTTGAGCAATTATCGAATTCAAATCTATTTTCAGTTGATCCCAACTTTCTTGTAAAACTTTTACATCATTACGTAAACCATCTTGTTCTTCAGGTGGAGTATTATTAAGAGCTTTCTTAAATGCTTCTTGTAATACAACTAGTAAATGATGTCCTTCTGTCATTCTGTTGCTTACTAGTTTAATAGTTTCTAATTTATCTTTCGTTGTCTCAATATCACCCACACCTATTGAGTCATGCACGGTGCCATGGGCTGTTTGCAGCCATTTTTGTAAATCTTCCTTGGCTTTTATAAATTCAGTATGATCTGATAAATTTTTCTCACCATTTGAAACAAGACTCTGTATCTTTGTTAGCAGTAATGTATATTCAGATTGTAGGCTAACAGTTTTATCACGAACCCATGCGCAAGCGCTGAGTTCCATTAGATTTTCACATCTGTCATTTAGTTCTTCTAATACGTGCTTATTTGCTACTGCCTGTGCAAGAAGGTCCTGTAAAAATAAAAATATAATTTTCTTGTTCGTTCGTCTGGTTTCATTTCAATTTCGATGCGGTGTTAGACATAAATGTAATGTACTCAACATCACGCTTTGTATTCTGAAGTTTAAGCAACACTTTAAAAGTCTCGTAAAAAAAGGATTATTTATTGATACCAGCAGTGGCACAGCAGCACAAGCGTGTGTCTGTAAACGCGACAGATTGTGGGTTCGATTCCCACTCGGGGAAATAAAATATTTAATACCACTACGTGCTCTCTGCTTACTGCTTGAATTTAATGTGAAACAAAAAAAATGTATATATATATGTATATATATATATATATATATATACATACACGGCAAACGAGCGTTCGGGCCCTGTGCAACACCAGAGGAGCTACAGGTGTGTTACCTACATTTAATTTTACGCCGGAGCCCGGCATTACCTGATGCGAAACGCAATGACATAATGCCACTACTTCACGCCGGGGGTAGTAATGATCCGGTCGAGTCTACTATACGTACTTTAGTCGCCTCATACGACACCACCAGTACCAGGATGATCCTATTCTAGGCCGGGATCACACGGCGAATAATTTGTATATATATCTTTTTTATAACTTACTCGGCATTTTTCAAGATACTCCGGCGTAATTTTGTCAACTTTCTCGACCGTTTTCAATTTACTATCAAAGTCCTTAACCCATTCAGTCATTTTATTTAAAGTTTCCATGAAATCAGACCATGCAGCCAAGCATTTCTCTAGCAACTTTTTAGTATCTTTACAAATCTGCTGTAAATTCTCCCATTCTATTTTTAACTGTTTAATTTCTTGATTTATATTATCTTTGCCTTCGTTGCTGGTTGTTTTCAATACAGCTTCACTTAGATTGATTGCTTTCTGAAGTAGCTCTTCCCCTTTAGGCAAAGAATTAATGATTTTATTTACACTTTTTAACTTTTTTTGGACATCTTCTTTGGCACCATGGGAATCTGAACATTGCTGTATTTCAATCTTGCAATTTCGGATCCATTCATAGAATTTATCGTATGACTCCTTATATTGAATATGAGAGTTTACGTAGTCTTCCAATTTCTAAACAAATAAAAAATATTGTGTAATATTTATAAAGAAAAATAATTAGAATTGTAATATCTACATACTACATTTATTCAGCCACTACAGACTCATAAAAATTAAAAAACTCAATACTTACAGAAATCATATCATTTACAGCAACCTTAATATCATCATAACGTTTAAGAGTGTCTTCTATTCCTTTAGATTTTAATGAAGAGTCCTCTTGTATTTTCGCATTTAATTTATTTACTAGATCTTTGTGAGATTCAATATCTCTGTTGAAAGTTTTAAATTTTTCTAATTTAGCCTTTTTCTCTGATAGGTCGTTAAGAAGAGAATCATCTGATTGTATCTTTTGGTCAATGTCATCTAACCATTCTATTAGCAGCTTGTGGATCTGTATAATGAAAAAGATATAATGTGACAATATTTCCAAATTAGGTAAGAAAACACAAAATTATATAAAAAGAATAAAATACATAAATTGATTGTGACATAATATATTTAATATTTGCTATTAAACATAATTTGGTAGTATACCTTTGAAATATCGTCAAATTGTGATGCCCTGCTGGTTAATTTGTTACGAACGTCTTGTAAATCGGCAATTAATTTATCAAATTCTTGTTTTAAGCTATCTGTATCTTCTTGAATTTTAGCAGCGCCAGCTTGTTCTGTGTTCATAATTACTTTTTCTTTTAATTCCAATAAATACCTAAGTTTGTTTTGCCCTTGTTCTAAGGATTGTCTCAGAAGTTTGACGGTGTTTAATTTGTTATTAACTTCTTGTAATGTATTGGGAATTTCGGCGCATTGATTCAGTTTTTCCCTAGTTCTATCAAGCCAGTCCTGACATTCTCCATACAGGGCGTTATGTTGCTGGTGCTCCTAAAATTTGAAACATATTTTTATTCTTTCCAAATGAAACATTGAAATAAAAAATATAAAAATGATTGAATATTTCACAAGCAATTTAATTGTATTGTATATTATATTAGCATGCTAGATAAAATTTCTGTATAGATACCGAAATTGTAACTTGCAATTAAAAATTTTACCTGGTAATGTAATTCCAATCGTTTCATCACTTCTTTTGCTAGAGACAATAGCGCGTTATATTTGGTGGTCAATTGTGTGATACCGTTGGAGACCCGAGTATCTGAGCAAGTTTCTAATAACATTTGTGCTCGCACGTTCAATTTGTCCAACTCTGCTTGCCAATCAAACAGTGTTTGAAGGTGACACTAGAAATATTATACAATATAAGGTAACAATATATATTTTTCAGTGTTACGCTTTATTCTCCTCATATTCAGAGATAACTTATGGTTAAGTCACTTCTTTCACTTCATTCCACCAGAATTTAACATAACACGCGTTACTTCACGTAAATCACAACCATTTTTGTCTTACCACGCGGAAATAAATTAAAAATACTCAGTCAAAGATGCTATCCCACTGCTGTACGATTACTTATTCTTATTGCTATATCTATTTAACGAATTAATTTCATAATAGTAGAGGCTGTCGTGGCGCAAAAGCACAAGCGTGTTTCTATTACGTCAGGGGGTATAAATTACTATTTATTAATATTTTATGGCATCAAAGCAAAGAGCGCGGCGTTCAGTTCCGCGACTCGAAAATTCGGTGAAAAGTGGAAAACGAAGTGTGTACAGGCACTAGGTCTCTTCTTCTAATACCATGCGGGATACAGCGAGGAATTGGTAAAATAATATGTAGTTAGAAAAAAGTTACATTTGTATATTAATTACCTGGAACTCTTCAAGAACAACTTTCTTTTGTTCCAAATTATTTTGCAATTTGTTAAAGGATTGCACCAGCTTTTCAGTCTTTGACAACCAGTCCAAGGCTTCTTTATATTGCTCTTCATATTCTGTCCATTTAACGATACCGCCCTCTATCAAAGCTTTTGTGTTGTGTAATTGTTCACTAAATAAACATATAACAAAAGTTATATAATCATACAGAATTATAAAACAAAAAATGCTATCGATGTGTGTAATGAGTTTAAAAAATACTTACACGTAAGTATCATATTCTTCCTGCATAAGAGCGACCTCTTCTTCTATGTCTTCTCTGTCTTCATCATCTGCGAGACTACATGATATTTCTCCTTGTTCCAATGCCTTCTGCAACTTGACTTGCCCCTCTGTTAATTCACTTTCTAGTACCTTTAACTGGGATATCTTGCTACTTAGAGATTCTTTATCGCCAGTTGCATCAGAACATTTACCTAATTTTTCTTTGGCAGCTCGTATCCATTGGACAAAATCGGTGCCAGCATCGATAAATACTTGATGCTGTTCTACAGTCTCCTTTTGTTTTTCATATAAATCTTTAGCTTGTTTTGATAAATTTTCGTACTTACTAGTGATTTCAGATGCTGGAGCTTGTTGCATAAGTTCCGAAGCCTTAGATGTTACAGACTGAATCATGGGTTCAAACGAAACAATATCTTGAACAATATTATTTGTTTGACGAAGTGTGGCTTTTCTTTCACCAAGACTTAATCCTGTAGTAAGACCTGCAAGACGATCCTGGCCTTTCTTAGATTTAGCAACTTTTTGTTCACACACTTCTTGTAATTTAGCTTCCCTGTCAGAGATCCATTGTTGCAATTGAGAATAACTAGAACTATAATCAGCCCACTGCAATAACGCTGTTTCAAGATGAACTTTAGCTGTTGTCATTTTCTTGACTAATCGGTCCCATTCGTTTTGTAATTCCCTAAGCTCTGTATTAATTTTATCTTTACCATCAGATCTTGTGTTTCTTAGAACTTTCTCTCCGCTATTGACCGTAGCATGAACGAAATTTTGACCTTCTTCACGTCTTTTGAGTAAATCTTCGATTTGCTCCAAACGTTTTTGTAATGCGTCTTTGCTACTATTACTACCAGCTTCGCTTCCGATTCGCGTTATTTCCCAAGCATCATTAATCCATTTCTTGGTCTTTTCGTAATTGTCATCATAGCTCTTATGCTGTTCATAATTGGTTTCTACTTTTTTAAGCACATCGTTTGCCATGTTTACTAAAACTTGATATCTTGAATTCAAATGTCTTAACTGGTTGTTGACATAAGTATCTAAGTGTGATGAGAGAAGACCAGCAGCAGAAGCATTAAAGTTTTCGATTTCAAGTTTACCCTTTTGTAATTGATCAACAATTTCTTGAACTTCGTTAACTTGAGCCCCCTTTTCTTTAGCAGAACCTAACAATGCTAATTTATGATTTTTAATAAGAATCTCTTTTTGCTGTAGCCAATCTGATAATCTTTCATATTCATCTTTATATTCTCGCCATTGGTTAACAGTATCCTCTAATTGACTTTTCTGTTGTTTTATTTCATTAAAAAGTTGATCAAAGCTTTCCTTAAGAGCCTTCATTTCATTTTTAATAATAGATTGACCCTCTGGTGAGGTACTTGCTAGGACAACTTCCCCGGTATGTTGTAAGTGTTCAAGTAATAATTCACCTTGAGCTTGCTTATTTATCAAAGCGTCAAGAGGAGCCACAGAATTCTCAATCGCTAATTTATCGCTAAGTGGTTTTGATTTTAATGATGGCACTTTTTCTCTGGCCCTTCCTAACCACTGAATAAGTTCATCATGAGCTTCTTTATATAATCTATGATCTTTGTATTGTTCTTCACGATCAGCTAATAGTTTCTTTATTTTATCATATAACGTATCGAACTTATTAAGGCTTTCTTGAGCTTTTGAGGCCGCTAGATTTTGCTGTCCACTAGCTAACATTTCAGCAGCTTTAGCTTTAAGCGCGTCCACCTCCAAGCGGTCGCAACGAGCTTTTTCTTCAACCTCCTTAAGTTTTTCCAGTTGTACTCGTTTATCTGACATGGATGTTTCAAATGGGTTTAATTCACTTAACATACTCTCAAGCCAGGAGTTACTTTTTTGTATCAGTTGAATTTGTTCTAAGAAACCCGCCCATTTCGTAACAGAATCGTCTAACAAATTCTTAGTTTCGATCATTCTTGATAATAATGCAGACCACTGTTCTTGTAAAGCGACTAAAGAATTGTTAATAGCATCATGCCCAGAGGGCGCCGTGTTTGCCATCACATTTTGTGCAAGTTCTACAAGAGATTGTACTTTAGTGAATCCTTCATCTTTAGTTAGTAGAAGATTTTGAATAAGAACTAATTTAGTTTCTAAGTCATCTTGGGAACAAGAGCTTAAATCTGAACAAAAATCTAATTTATCTCTTAGTTCTTCAATCCACTGTGAACATTCCGACACGTTACTAGTAAATTCTTGATGAGCCTTTACATATTGCTGCCATCTGTTAGTCAAATCTTTAACTTTTTGCGATAGATTTTGATATTTTACTGTTAAATCTGATATTTGTGATCCACGGGGCCCAAGCACACCAATGTAAAGATGTTGAGCTTTTTCAGTGATATTATCGATTTCAAGTTCTTTCGCCCGAACTTCTCCTTGTAATTCTTGGAAGATATTGTATTGTTCTTGTTTTTCGGGTAGTGACGCTTTTAAATCTACAGCATGTATTTGATTGTCTGTATTTCTAATCCACGCTAAACACTGATCTTTAATGTTTTCATATTCACTCCACTGTTGAATTTTATTTTCTAATGACTCGATTGTTTTGTTTATAAAAGATACCAAGCCTTCCCACTCTTGGTGGGAAGCATCAATTTGATTCCTTATATTGGTTTGTCCGTTGCTAATTGTACCAGGTAATACCTTCTCTCCAAGTGACCGTATTTTGTCAATTCTATTTTTATCTTCAGGAAGATTTACTTGCAGTGATTTTAGTTTTTCACAGTTACTGCTAAGAGCTACTCTTTCTAAACTGACATCTCCCCATAATTGAGCAGTATTATGAGTAGCTTCCACCCATTCTTGTAAATCCATAACAGCTTGACTGTATTGTTGATGATTATTCACAATCGCTTCATATTGTTGTACAAAAGCTTTAGCACGTGCTAGTATACTATCATGTCTTTGTTTTAGCTGATTAATTTCCTTTGCAATATTTTTGTTAACATCAGGTAAACTTTGAGCAAGAATCTCCAAATCAGAAATGTCTTGTTGATGAGTGATAGAATCTTGTAAATAACTTCTATATATATTAAGTTGGTTGCGTTTTTCATCTAATGTAGCTTTAAGTTCAATTTCCTTAGGAAGATTTTTCTCTGCAAGGGACAGCCACTCATTAACAGTTTTAAGATTTTCATCAAATGATGACCATTTGTTTAACTCCGAATCTAAATCACGTTCAGCTTTTGTAATATTATCATATAAATTGTCTACAGCCTGTTGAATATCCTGAAGTTGTTGTTCAATCAATTCTTTTCCTTCTGGTGAAGTTGAAGGATATAACTTCTCCCCTAATTCAAATGTATTATTGACCAATAATGTAGCATTACGTCGTTGGGTAAGCAGATCGTTTAGGCTTTCACGTTTGGCATTTATTCCTTCCGGAGTATTAGAAGAATCTCTCTGACACTCATCAAATTTATGTTGAGCAGCTCGTATCCAATCCACAGATTGATTATACTTGTCTTGATAAGCGTTATGATCATTCACAGCTTGTTGGCATTTTTTAACTAGTTCATTTGCAGTAGAATGTACAGATTGGAAACGTGATGTTATTTGTTGCAAATTCATCGTTATTCTAGTATCATTACAGTTTTCAATTAGATCACTAAATTCGTCGGTAAGCTTATCAACATCATTTTCTGTTTTCTTCAAATTAGCTAATATAGCCTGGAATGTAGCAAAATGTAAGCATTTGAAAAATAATTTTAGATTAATAAATTACAAAATTAAATAAGTACGTTAAAACTACAATATCTACCATTAGTAAAATTAAGATTATTTTTTGACAAAATTATTTTTAAAATATTGTACCCCACAGCCCTTTCTCTCACTATTAGTAATTTTGTGATAAGTCTATTAACGTATAAAGAAAAGTTAGGATAAAGAAACTGATACTTATAATAGTATCGTTAGTTAGATATAACAATTTATAATTTAATATAGGTATGAAAATAAATCTACTAATATATTAGACTATATATACCCTACTGTGCTCATTATTAAATTTATATTCTTTTGATCTTACTTGTTCTAATGCTTCACCCAATTGAACAACAGTATTCAGATCAAACTCATGAATATCAATTGCTTTACATAAATCCTGTTTAAAATACATATGTCAAAATTAATAACATATAAAATTATATAGTTATTCATAATTAAAATTATCGACTTACCTGATATTTATTGAGTTGGTCGACCTTTTCTTCTAATGTTGCTTTTGGAGTGTATGTTTTTAGGCTCATTTCTGTGTCAGTCAACCAGTGTTGAAGTCGATCATTAGCCGCATCAAATTCTATCCACTGTTGAATTTTCTCTTCTATTCCTCGTTTAACATCATGTACCGTAGCAGTGAATTTTTCTAAGTCCGCTCTTAGTAGTCCTAATTCACGCGACATACCTTCTTTACCACGCGGCGAGAGCTTTGATGCTTTACTATCAATAAGATCAGACAAAATTTTTAACTTAGTATTTCCACTTGGAATGGCGTCCAACAGTTCTTGAATTTTAGCCAATTTACTTTGTAAGGATGCCTTATTACCCGTAAAATCTGAGAGTAAATGTAAACGGTCCCATAAATGTTTTTGATAATCTTGAAGAGACTTCTGCTGGTCAGCGAATTGTTGATAGACGTCAAAAGCATTTTCATGTTTATCGATTATCTTTGAGAGTTTATTAGTGAGAATATTATATCTATCCCAAACTGATTGTATAATAGATGTCATTTTCTCACTTTCGTCTTTTCCTGAATTAATACTTGCTGCAACATTTTTTGCCTTTTCAGTAACGGTTTCAATAACTCTTTTGTGTGAATGTATTTCTTGTAAAAGAGTTTTATTTTTAAGTAATCTTGATTTTATTTCTTGGGCTGAATTAAGAACAACCTTTTCTTCACTTTCAACAACTTTTTCCTTCTCATCTAACCAAGACAAAGTTTGCTGTAAAATATCTTGATAGCTAGACCATTGTAAGGCTTGTGACTCGAACTCCTTTTGCTGTTGAAGAATACTATCATTAAGCTTATCCCATCTTTCCCTCAGCTCTCTTATTTCCGAACGAATGTTTTCTCTACCGTTAGCAGCAGTTTCTGGTAAAACTTTATCACCAGCCGTAGAAAGAATAGTTATTTTATGTTCTCCATTTTCTCTTTCTAATAAGAAAACTTGCAACTTATTGCCTTTACTTTCAATGCTTAATTTATCTTCTTTAATTATAATTTGCGATAACTGTTCTTCTAGTGGTTTTAACCATGCATCGAATTCATTTCTTAATTGAATGTATTTCTTATGATCACCGACTAGTTCCTGCCAATGATTATTAATATCCTTAGATATTAAGTGAAGTTGTTGATATCGACTGCTTATTTGTATAACAAGGGGTTTTAGTCTTTCTACTCCACACAACAATATTAAACTATGTGATTCATCCACAAACGCATCAATTTCTTTTTCTTTAGCATAAATATCATTTCGCAAATTAGCATACCTTTGAAGTTGTTCTTCTTTCTCTGGTAAAGATGAACATAACGTTTGATCCCGGCATTTTGTTTCCATATCTTTCAGCCATGCAGTAATAGATTCTATAGAAGAATCAAATTTATTCCAAATTTCAAGAGTATGTTTTAATTTCTGTTCGGATGTAATAATGTTATCAACTGCATTAGTTAATTGTTCATGTAAGTTGTTTATTTCGGTTTTTATACTTGCATTACCAATTTCTGAAGTACTTTTACTGACGCTAGCAAATACATTTCTAATTTCATCTAGCTTTCTGGATCCGATTTTTTCAATATCTTTTAAAGCCACAGCAGATTGAAGTTTCCTGATGATTTCAGGTTTCTCACCAATAGCATTTTCTATGTCAAGTAATTTTTCAGACTGTGAGCCTAGCCATTCTTTAAATAGCTGAAGAAGACGAACAAGATCTTCATGCCTTTTAACACAATCTTCTAGGTTATCTTGGAGATTTTGGGACTTTGTTACGATATTCTGGAATAATTGCTTAATAGACTGTAAATATACGTTTAAAGATGCATCATGGGTTTGGTCAACTAATTGCTGAGCTTTATCACAAACAGATTCAACAAGTTGCACATGTGACATAATTTCTTGATGCAGAATTTTATGGTTTAATAATTGAGCTTTCTTTTCTTCTAAGGAAGTTTTAAGCTCGGTATGACGCTGCATTGCTTTTTCTACATCTTTAAGCCAGTTAGTTAATTGTTCTTGAGCCAAAGAAAAGTCTGAAAATTGAAGAAGACACTGATCTAATTTATTGACTGTCTCTTGGAAACTGTCGCCAAAGCTATCCCATAATGTTCGTATCTTACGGATTTTCTGCCTGATTACTTCTCTGCCATCTGGACTTGTATGGGCGTAAAGTTTTTCACCTAAACTAAGAAATTCTTCAAATGCTGAAGTTTTCTTATTTCTACTCTCATATAGTTCCTTTGCTTTATTTTGTTTTTCTTGTAACACTTCATAATCACCTACTATTTCATTTAAATCTTGTAAATCGCCTAACATGCCCGTAAGCCATTTTTCCATATTTTCATAATCGTTTTCAAACGCTTGATGCTCAGATACAAAAACTTCATATTTTGAAATTATTTCATTTACTAAGTTATTTAGAGTATGGTATCTAGTAGCAAGCTTTGATGTTTTTATCATTAAATCGGACTCTCCACTTACATTTTGTTTATCTGTTAAAGCTATAAACTCAGTATTTTTCGATGCAAGTTCATTTTGAATTTCTTTCACCTTATGTAAATGTGCAACTTTAGCCTCCAAGTTACTTTTCAAGCTTTGATCTCTAAGCTGATTTTCTTTAACTTTTAGCCATTCATCTAGTTCGTCTAAAGTTTTTTGACTTTTGTTCCACTGTTTAATTGTATCCTTTAGTTTTTTATCTTGTTCCTTACATTGCTTAGTGAATTGATCCCATGTTGTTTTTAATTGTTCAAACTCGCTTATAAGTACTGGGTGTCCATTTGGACTTGTAGTTTCTAAAACTATAAGAAGTTGTGATTTTAATCCTTCTAAATCGCTGTCAATTTTTTGCGCTTTTGATACAATCTTTTCGATTGCAGCGATTCTAGAATCTACATCTTCCTTTTGTGAAACCACTGTATAGCTTATTAAAGAATTGTCAGCCATAACATGATTTAATCGATCACGGATTTCTTCAAAGATTTGTACATATTTATCATGATCAATTACGTGAGACTCATATTGAGAAATTCGATTAGCAAGTTCTGATGATATGTTTTTGTAGCGATCGACGATATTCTTGAGACTTTGTTCAGCATCGTCATCTGGCATAAGTTTTAGCTTTTCAGTTAATTGTGACAGCATTGATTGATGGAGTTCTACTTCTTGATGTAATATTTTAGTAGTGTGAAGATGGGCTTTTTTCTCAGGAAGAGTAGAGGACAATTTGAATTCTCCTATTTCCATTTCTTTGTCACTAATCCATTTTTGAACTTGGTTGAAAGTATCATCAAATGAAGATCTTTTATTTATTGTAGTTTCTATGTCTTTTATTACGTTATTTAAAGAATCAATAGAATTTTCAAAATAATCCCTTAGTGCTCTAAGTTCATTTCTTATTTGTTCACGAGCATCTGGAGTTACGCCACTGAAAAGAGCTTCTCCAGATTCTATAGCACTATTAAGTAATTTTTGACCGACTTCTTTGTTGTCATTTAATTTCTTTACTTGTTCTAAATCTGCAGTAGAAGGTTTCGCATGCTTACTAAGTGCTGCAATGTCTGCAATTTTCGAATTAGCTTCTTGAAGCCAATTTTTAAATTCTACAATGGATTTATCGTATTTACCTTTGTTGTTTTGAAGATCTTTTAACCGATTTATTTGGTTATCCATAAATTTATTTATTGCCTGATATCTTGTTTCTAAATGGTTAATATATTGTGACACTCTAGAATCAGGATTGCGAGACAAAATTTTTTCTCCTACATTTGCTAGTTTATTCATTTCAATTTCATATTCTCTAATTTCTTGTCTTGTTTTTTCAATTTCAGATATTTTCCGCTCCATATCATCAATATCAAGAAGTGTAGCAGATTCTTGTCTTACTTGATTTTCTTTTTCCTTTAGCCATTCAGAAACATTTTCTAAAAGATTTTCGTAGTCCTGCCATGCTTCTAGATTTTCTTGTAATCGTTTTTTAATTTCATCATAATTAGAAGTTAAAACCTCTAAATTCTTTTGGGCTTTATCAGTTTGTATTGCTGCTTCCTGTGCACTAGATGGTTCAGCTACAATTCGTAAAATTTCGTAAGCTTCTTTAAGATCTATTACTTTTTGTTTGCAATCAGATATTCCATTTTCGACATCTGCAAGAGCAGCATTTTTGACTTCCAAATTATATTTATCACTGTTGACGTCTGGCATGCACCATCTTGTTTTGTCGTCTAATATTTTTAAGTTTCTATTAAGCATACTTAATTTATCAGTAAATAATTTTTGAAGGAATGTAAGTAAGGTCGTTTCAGTTTTATTAGCATGAACAAGCACGCTTTCGAATCGTTTTTGTAATGTACTCAGTTCTTTAGGTATTAAAGATTCATAAAAACCTGGATAATTGGAGTTCATTTCAGATACATTTTGAGCAACATTATCTATTTCATCGTTAAGATTCTGTAAATCAATTTTGCAGGATTGACATTTTTGTAGGCGATCTAATATTTTTGCATTATCTCCTGACATATCATCACATTTAATAATGTCGTCTCGAATTTTACTTATATTATCAGACAGTCGCTTAATCTGGTCTTTCAATTTATTTTCTCTAGATTCTAAAGAGGACACCGCGCTTTCTAAATTATCAGCGAGCGATTGTAGTGCTTCAAATTCATTATCTAGATAATCAATTATAGATGATACCTGACCCATTGGAATATTTTTATTTAAATTAGTTATTTGTTCGCATTTAGCTTTAATACTATTTTTTAAACCTATATAAATAGGCAATTCTTCTTTATATTTCACAAGATGATTCTGGCCAAACCTTATTTCCAAATTATCACAAGCATTTGCTAGATTCTGCCCTGTTTCACTCAACCATGTTACTACTTGGTTCTTGGTATCGTCAATTTGTCTCCATACTATTAGTTGAGATTCTAAGTCCTGAATTCTTTTAATAATTGCATCGTTTTCTTTTTCCCAGTGTGTTTGTGAATTTAAGAAAGCATTCTCCAAAGGAGTTGTATCAAAACCACCTAAAGTGGATGCTTGTTTAAGAATTGATTGTTTGATAACGTCCATTTGGTCTAAAAGTCCTTTAGATCTCTTCAAAAGTTCATAAGATTTTTTTGCTTTATCTAAGAACTGAGCAGTTTGTACATAATCGTTTGGTGCATCCTTACATTCTTTTTGCAATTGTTCAGCTCTACTCATTTCTTTGTCAAAAGCGATAGTAAAATTTTTTAGTTCTTGCAGTGTGGATGAAAGGAGAATGTATTTATTTTTGGTATCACGTACGGCATTTACTACCTGATCCCAATTATTATCGGCTGCAGTAAGAGAGTTCTGGATTGTGCCCATATTAGGTTGATCTTCTCTCATCAAGTGGAGTCCTTCTTCTCGAAGCTCTTTTCTTACTGCTTGTTTTTCTTTTAACTCACTGTCAAGGCTATCTAATTTTTCTGTCATTTCTTGTATGGTATTTTCGGTTAACGGTACTGGCTTTTGAGCCATTTCTCTTAATACAGATTGCACGTTATGTAATATTTCGTTTAAAGCTTTATTTTGTACATTGAACGTATCCCATCTCGCACCAACTTTTTGTACTAGGTCCCTCTTTGATGTAACTAGATTTAGTAAGGAATCTGCTTTTAGTTCAATTTCTTTTATTAAACTATTTGGTGGTATGATTCTCCCGGTATTTTGATCAGTCACTTTAATTTTCGACGGTCCGTCTAGTAACGCAACGCTACTTTTCCGTTCGGGGATTTTCGTTATAATATTTACTAATTCTTGACGGAGTGCTTCATAACTTTCAGGTGTTAATTTGGGACCTTCAATTTGATACTGAATGTGACTTAGTTGTTGCTTGTTATCTTCATACCAGTTTAATAAATCTGACCACTTTTGTAAAATACCTTTATTTTGTTGGATATTTGATTCAATAATCTGGTAATGTTGAGCAATGTTAGAATATACGTCACTTAACGATCTAGTCTCTTCTGGATGGGATGCTAAAGTTATATTTTTAACTTCATTATAAATATCAGTAAATTCAGGAGTTTTTGCTGCGTGTTCTTGAAGTAATACGTGCATGGATTGTAGTGTTGGCTCCACTTTGTCAGCGTTAATTTGATCGTAGCTTTCTGTCTTTCTTCGAAAATCAGTAATCCAATTGTCGAAATTATGAAGTTTTGTCAAGAATTCCTGCCTTACTATAATTTTGTCGGATAAATCATTTACTCTAGTTCTAACAGTTTCCGCAAGAGCATTAGTACGATCTTTTATATCAGCTACTTTATTTTTCAAAATTGTTGCTCCTTCGGGTTGAATACTGTGACAAATGTTATCACATATTTGAGATAGGCTAATTATTTTCGCTTGCTGCTGAGAAATTTCATTACCAAATGATTTAAGTTTGTTCAGTTCTCTATCTAATTTCTCTACTTGTGGTGTTTCAACATTCACGCTACGTGTGCTGAGTAATTTTTCACCATTTTCTATCCAAGTTTCTAATTTCTCAGCATCTTTCTCGAAGTTCTCCCAATTGTTTAAAACTTTGTCCAGTTTGTTATTCCATTGATCTGCCAAGTCGTGTACTATTGCCCATCTTGAATGTATGGCATCAACTTCATCTGGAGCGCTCGTTTTCCCAGACAATTGGTGACTCACACTAGATAAAATCTGCAAATTCATAAGCTGCTTTTCACAATCGGTGACCAGGGCTCTCGATTGTTGTTGAAGTTGCTGAGCTTCAGTTAATGTTCCTGGTTTCGGAACATTCCCTAATTTGATTTCTGCTTCCTCTATCCAAGGTTTTATTTCAGAAACGCCTTTTTGATACTTCTGCCAACTGGCCAGGTCATGCTCTACAACTTTAGTTTGATGTTCAATTGAACGTTGCAGGTCTGCCATCATTTTTTCTAACAATGTTATTTCACCTTTGAGTTTATTTGCATCTTGACCACGGTGCTCCAATGTCAGCTTAGTTCCTTGTTCTGCTACATTTCTAACAGTTTCTAATTTTTCAGCAATGACTTTTTGCAAAGATTGAGATTTCTCAACACGTTCTTCCGGTGTAATGTTTTCGGACCGAATTTGAGAAATTAATAATGGACTATCTTTTTTAATCCATTCGCGAACATGTTCTAGTTTACTTTCAATTTTAACCCATTCATTATTGAACTTTTCTAGATTATGTACTTTAGATTGCACTTCGTCTTGAGCTTTTTCTAATTTATGTTCGATTATCTGAATATCTTTTTCAATGACAGGTTTAGGTTTATGAGCAGTTAAAGTTTGTAATTCTGCGTAAGTTTGCTGAAGCTGAGGTAATTTTTCAACTTTTGCACGTTCCAAATCTGTATTGATAGCTTTAGTTTCTTGCAATTCTCTGCTGATGTTAGTGACGCCAAGTTCTAAACCTGAATGAGCAACATAATTTTCAATTTGATTGATATCACAAAGCAATTCTTCTTTTTGATATTCATAGTTAGACCAAACTTTTTGCGTGTCACGTAGTTTGTGTAGCCGGTCTGTATTAGATTCGTAAGCTGTATTCCAGCCCGTTTCAAGATTTCGAACATCTTCTCTAACAAAGGCTGGAGCATTCGCATCTTTAATTAGTTCTTTACCCCTATGCAACATAGACATTACTGATGGTCGTTGTCTATCTAATTGCTGTACAGCTGCTTGTTGCTCTAAGACAAGCTGCTCAACGTGTTTTAGTGATTGCAAATCTGGTTCTTCCTTAGCTTTTTCCTTTGCAGTTTCAAGTATACATATAACTTCGTGTACCTCTCTTCTATACGTATAGCATCTTGTATATGTTTCAGTTTTAATCATAGTAATTTCAATAGTAGGGATGAGATTCTTGTAACGTGCTATGAGATTTTCCAATTTAATTTGTTCCTCTTGGGCTTCAGTATCAGAACAGTGGTTTGAGAGCATGTCTAATGTTTGCACTAACCATTTCATATCTTCACGTTTACGGTCGGCTTCACGGCAAATGTTCTAAAATAGAGTAAAGAATAAAGAAATCTAAAGTTTAAGAAATAGACAATATAATATATGTATATATGTCATTTTTCGAGGTATTAAAGAAATGAAAATATTGAGAAATAATAATTAATTTCCTCAAATGGAAATCAAACCCACAACCGCCGCGTTACAGTCACACTACTGCGCCACGACGGCCTCTGGATTATACATATTATTGTCACTTAATTAAGATTATAAGATTTTATATTAAGAAATAATGTTAATACAATAATGCGGTATTGGGAACCGCCACCCAACACGCCATGTCCGGAACGGCAGGAGGAGGAGGACGGAGCTACAAATAGTGGAACGTGGAATGTAAGAGGAAGGATGAAGGAAAAGATGAATGAATTATTAGATGTGATGAATGAGAGAGACTTGAATGTCATAACATATGATGGATGACATGATAGAGCGTGAAGCTAAGTAAGTCAGTAAGTAAATAATGTTAAATATAACAATATATTATACTAATACATAATAAGCTGTTCATATGTATGTAGAATATTTTTTTATAACTAATAGGACATATGATGTATGCAGTATAGTTACCATTAACTCCTTTAGCTGATCCAATGAGAGCATTAAGGAATAAATATATAATAAGTAAACATTTAAAAGACTAAGGGCCAAATTTACCGGTTACGAATAAAGTTACAGATAGTTATTAGAAAATTAATGCAGCTTACAAGATAGAGGCTACTGATAAATGTTTGTGTTTCACCATCAAACTCCGGATCAGTTGATGCGGTAGATAATTTATTATCAGCTACTTAATAGTTGACGGAACGGCAACATTATTAATAAGATTTTTTGTGTTGCGTTCGTTATTACTAGGTAAGTTATTATGTGATTGGAAAACAATTATAAAAATTTAACAATAGAATACTTTTTGTTTAAATGGGTCCCTGTAATAGTATTAATTAATAGTATTAATCCCTGTACCTTAACCATAAATTTAAGTTCATCTGTTGTGGCGATCCAGCGTTGTAGTAAATCCAGCCCTTAATAAAATTGATTTTTAGTGGTAGAAATAATTAATTCATCAATATTAATTAAATTACCTGGAAAATAGTTTTTTCTTTTTCAAAAGCTTCAGCAGAATCAACTTCTCTTACAATACTGTCCATAGTTTTATCGACATGGTCCATCCATTTCTCCATTTCCCGGAACTTCTCTCTATACGAATCCCATTTGGCTGGTATTCTTTGTAATTGTTGTCTAAAGTGTTCTACTCTATGAACTGTAGACTCCCATTGTTGTTCACACTTCTTAACTTCATCTTCTAAGCTTTTGTTATTAGTTTGATTTGTGTAACTAACGGATATCTTTTTTAAGTTTTGTAGACATTGTTCTACTTGCATTATCTTGCCTTGGTTGCGGAAGTACTCTTCATTTCGGATAAGTATGCCATCAGCATCGTCACTTTGATTGTAAGCCTACGAGTAAATATTCATTAAAAGATTTTTAATTTTCATCGAAAAAAATGGACATTTCCAATATATATATATATATATATA
>DVQM01000255.1:0-20319 GCA_018231645.1 Heliconius ricini | reverse complement strand
CAACTCTGCGGAGTGTTGTAACACTCCGTTCCCTCTCCTCAAGACATTGGGTTTAGATAAGCGCCACGCTATGTTTTCTTACTAGCGAAAAAGAAAATGAATTCCCCAAACTGCGAATCGAATACAAAACTGCCGTGTTTACAGTCACGCTGTGTCAGACCTTGGTCTATAAGGTAGCTTGTAGTTTTATGTAGAAATATATTTATCATTTTTACATAAGTATAAGTTAAATAAGGTATGTAAATTACGCTAGTAGTTTCTGAACCAACAAAAAAGGAAATCACGAAGTTGGTTTGTATTTGACACTGTCATATCTGTGTTTGTTCACTTACAAAGGGACGATAATACGTTGTTATTTGTACTTGGTTTTTGTAATGTACCTATGTAGTAAAAATACTAAAGAACTTGTTCTGGCTACGTACTGGTAAAATTATGTTTTTTAAATATATTTTTTTAATTGTTTAATTTTTCTCAGCTTTAAGCTTTATCCTGCGTGTAGCAGCAGCAGCAGGGTAGGCAGTGGGAACCTAGGAACCTAATTAAGACTCTCACTCTGCTCCTATTAAGATTTGGACACGTTGCTTGCTACTTGGTCTACAAAGTAACAAGCAACTTGGTCTTGTAACTTAACGCAGTATTTTGTTTTGCCAGAATGGAAAAATACGTTATATCCTAAGAATTCGGCGGTAAATAGTAAAATTTAGTGTTTTAACAATAGGATAACTCATCCTACTCTGCTATGTGGAAACAATGCGGATGCTCTGCTATGAACCCGTTTTTATTAAAAACTTATCTTATAAATACACTCAAGTATACAAAAAAATATATTAAATTTAAAAAAAAATAAACAAAGCACGAAAAAAACAAAGCAGAACGTGAGCCCGTAAAAGTAAAAAACTTAATTTTCTCAAAACTAACCATCGTTTATTGGCACTAAGCAGTTAAGATGGTCGTAAAGTGCGAAGTTTATGTAGACGAAACAATAGCAGATAAATAGTGAAACTGATCAAGACGCGACGCCTGTGAATGAACGGACGTGTGGTAAGACTTTACCTTTATACTTACATACTGACATACTAGCTTAAACAACGGATATGCTTACTTTTTACGTATAATAAAAATATACTTTCACGCCTCTTTCCGCAAAGCAGGGTAGAGAAAATTTAGAGTTACCACACGTTATTCCTCGTTCCCGGGTTCCAGATATGGGAATTGAGTGGTGGGATTTAATGTCATGTTTTGACTTTAACAGGCAAATGAAAACGATTGAAATTCTGAAGAATTGGAATCGAATGCATATGCTTATCCACTGCGCCATAATGGTTTCTGAAAGAATAAAAAAAATAAAGTTAATTAAAAATATATAATATTAATATATGAAATGAACAACATCTTTTAATTTATAATAATACCTAGAAAGAATTACCGACATTAATATATTACCATAAATATTATCGAGAAAATTAAGTTTCTTAGTAATTTTCTTCTCCTTTACGCTTTATCCTACATAGCAGCGTAGGACATGGTGTCAAGACACTCAAATTTCGAGATATTGCGTATTGAGTGGCGTAACTTAACGCTATGTTTTGTGTTGCCAGATCTGGAAAATAAAAATAATTGAGGAATTCGGGGAATTAATTGTTCGCACCGGAGTACTTTTCCACTGTGCCTAATAATATGTAAAAATTGATATGGAAATAAACGAGGTAGGATAGATCCTACTTAATTTATGTAGGTATTAGCCACTAAACATATAATTGCATTGGGTAGACTGATTCAGTCGTAGATTGTTTACTTTTTTCTTATATCTAAAAATATGAAAAAAAAAATATTCAAGTGTAAAAGGTGCCGCAGATCTGATTTAGTAGTCATTTGACTTGGTTGCTTTTTGTGCTTGAATCTTGAGTTAGGTGAGACAGTTCGAGTTAAATAATCATAAACATATATATATAACTAATAGTATTTTTGGGCTTTAGCTAAAATAAAATAATAATTTTATATTCTAAAGACCAATGTTCTTTTAAAAGGGAATCTACATACTATTTTAAATACTACTTCTTTTTAAAATATCTGTGCTTTTAAAATATATTACCTAATAATGCGTAAGTAGAAGGGTAGCAGAGCTAAAACACATCGTTGTTCATTTACGAGACCGAAAAAAAAGACAATAAATTAAAAACAATCAATCCTTCGAGTGGGAATCGAATCCACAGGTTCGATTGGCTGTCGACAGCTGTCGAGTTTACTGTCGGACACTGCCCTACTTTGCCACTACGCCGAAAAGGCCTTACTTCTTTATTAATATATGACAGAAAGTAAAATGTTAACATACTAAGAATATCACTATTGTAATCTCACAAGTCAAAAACTATACTCCTCGATTGAGAAAACCACTCACATTTCGACAGACACAAGTCATACTAATTAGAGCTTTAAAACTTTTTATATTGCATTGTGTTGTCGAAACAAATGTAGGCTGGGTCTCGTAAGCATATTGATATATCATCACATAAACTAAGCCATTCCTTCTTAGCCCACCGCTCTTGATGTACGGCTTCATTTAACTCAGGACCTATAACTTGGGGCCAAATTACTGATACATTTGAGACAGCCCACAGTTTTCCAAACTTCTAGCCCGTAAAGTCCAAATTCTCTTGTGTTTTTCAAACCAAGTGCTTAAAGAGTGGTATTGGAAGATGATTTTGAAAGGGTTTCGACCACAAAGCAATGAGATCGCGTCGTATTGTGGAAAACAAAGATATATTTTGATGGAGTTTGTGTGATTTAGTATACTATATTTTATATGCAAATATTATATTGTGGTTTTTGTATATTGTGTATCGTTTTAGTTTTGTAGGGTTTAAAGTAAACCTATTTTTTTCAGTTTATTTGTGTATGTGCGAATGTATAAAATGTGTGATTAATAACTTTATACGCGTAATGTCTTGAAAATTCGATATAAAGTGGCTAATGACGTGCCCTTTGAGACACTTTGTTTTCTCTGAATACCCTGCTAGGTATGTATATGCGAGATACAGCGTGATAAATATTGTCGACTTATTTTTTAAGTATACCTAGAAAATGTTATGGGTATATATAAATTATATCTATAAAAAAAGTGTAATATATTGTCGTGTAACATTTAAACTCGCTATCATAATGTTATTTTGGGACTCAAACTGCATCACAGTGGTTTTAATTTGTTATTTTCTTTTTTATTTTTTTATTTACAACTAATAAATTTATAGATAAAGTTTACTTTCAATAGTGGGCTTTCTATTGATACCTTACAAGCGTAAAAAAGGGACTCGAAAAAACTAAAATTAGTATTTATTTTGACATGGCACGAGATTACATTTTTATTTATTCATTGTGCTATGTCTTAATTATTTATTTTGCTTCATGACTTGTAAGTAGAATGGAGTGTACACTAGTGTCAAGGCACTCCATTCTCTGATTTCTACGATACTTCGAATTCAGGCAAAAAAAAACAGAGTGTGCACTAGACTTTTCTTTCTACCTCGATATATGCAGTATGACACGGTAACGGAAGGTATGTTACCTGACCTAGTGAAGACCAACTAGGATTATTTTAGAACTGAACCTGCAACCACTGCGTTACAGCTACAGCTTATTAACACTACAAATATTTTGAAAGTAATAAACTTGCTTTTACAAAACGCAGCGGGCAAACCATTGAGGTGCGTTTTATGATGGATTTACGCGTTTATACCGTGACGCCTTCCAGCGTAGATTAGCATTTTCCGATATATGGGATGTGGACACGCGATAGAAGTATACGTATTCGATTACCAGTTATGTGACTTATTGAATTATGTTTTTTTTGTGTTAGGCTACTGTAAATATGTTATATGTTATCTTTATGCGTGTCTCGTGTTTTTATTGTGTGTATAGGTCATAAAAATAATGTTTTCTGGATTTCAAATGACTAATGTCATTTGAAATCTTTTTGAGAAAACTTCTTAATCTACGATTCTTGAAAATGTCCAAGCGTTATGATGTTCTGACTTATATGACTAATACGTTTTTATGAAGTTACAAAAAATTAAACGCTTGTTACAACTTATTTGTTTTTTTTAGCTAAACGCCGTATACCACACGTAGTAAAGTTTAGGGATCCCGGGAATTTTGTGTTAAGACATTCAACGAACAACGACAACAACGACATTCAACGAATGTGTCACGTCAGTGTACCATAAAGATATAGGCCCCCCATTTTCGCCGAATTCTTGAGGCATTGCGAGATGACTGGCGGAACTCAACGAGAGAATCGAACCCACCGTCGCGTTTACAGTCCTGCGCCACGAGTGTGCTCAAAGATAGACGTAATTTTATTGTACAGTTAAAAATTTTGTGGTCTTTTTCCTGTTTATCCTGAAAAAAATATATACAAGCTATAGACACTCCGTTCTCTGAAAATAATATTAATTTTTACTTTGTATACAAGCCAAAATGATGGCAAGCATCCCTAATAACACCGCTAAACAATACGTATACAGACGTTTATCCGTTCATATGAACTAAATAACCATCCATTATAAAAAGAACTTTGAATTTAAACTATGCTGCTAGAGTTGATTAGTAAAGCTAAAAATTAAAGGGGTCTCTTATCATTGGTCATATGTTGTTACCCTATACAATTGTTTCATAATACAGTACAATGAAAGTAAAGGTATTGTTAGGTGATTTTGATTTTGAACAGAGTAGGTTTTGTATAGAGGTTGATATTGGAGTGGAGAAAATATTAATATATAAATATTTTCTTTATCTGTCATGTATTAGTTTATAAGTAATTTTTCTATATACTCATATAGACTGAAAAAAATATTCGTGCGGATATTTAATAACATGTTGATTTCTTATATTTAAAGCCTTAATTAGTTCACTTAATACATTTATAAAAAATATTAAAAAATACAATTAATTATAAATAACACATAATCATAATAATTTTATAGTCATAAAAAAAAATAAAACACCTCTAACATTCAGCGGAAAGCGGTGAATGAAAAGTTCCTTCCTGATTTGAGTAAAAAAATGTATTTTTTATTAAATTAGAAAAAATGTTTTACTTTAAAATTAAATTTAAGTTTCACCAATATAACTACACTATAACCGTTGACTATTCCCTACAATTGATCCTGTCGCTCCGCGTTGGTGTCTAGAAGGGCTTTAATTTTATATTCATGACGTCACTTTGATCCCCCTTTTGTACTTAACAAAGGGATGTGCAAAAAATATTAGAACGGTGAATTGATTCAAGCATTGTTCAATGTATGAAGAACGATTAAGCTTTTTTTTTCATTCAGCTTCTTTATACATGCTGTATATGGTTTTTATTATGGTGCCAAGTTAAATTGGTATTTAAAAATACAAATACAAATACGTAAAAAAAAACAATGACACATCACTTTGTTTTTACCACATACACTTATATATAATAAGTAAATATAAAATGTCATAATCCTATAATCCTGTACTATGTATATATTGTAATATATAAGTGTATTGATAGTTAAAATCTTCAAACAACCGAATACTGAACTAATATAGACAAAAACCATTAGGTGTTGAGTTCCGCCATTCAACACGCGATTCCTGAAAAAGAAAATAATTTGTCTTAACTCGCTATCATGCTATGCGGAAAAAGGCGTAAAGCTGCACCAGACAAAAGAAACACAACACTTTCCAAGGTTTTATTAACCAACGCAATGTAAACGTAAATAACAAAATAGAAAATCTAAACAATTGCATTAGAATTGTAATTGAAATAACAATACATATTTCATACAATGTAGTATAATATATTACAGTATAGTATAGTATAGAATAGTAGTGAAGACATCAGCCACAAAACAATGCGTCCACAGGAGTGAGTGGTTGAGACAAAGTCACTCATTAATTTTCAAAGTCAGTAAAGACTGGCGTCACTAATGTAAGTGGATCCACAAAGAGCTAAGATTCCAAAGGCTGACCAGTGCCTGTGGAACAAAGGCGTGTGGTACACGCTCAGTGGTATTGTCATTTAGATTGTATCGATACGCCGTTTGAATAAATAAGTATTGGTGTACTGTGACTATATATATATATACACATATATATATGTATAATATAATATGATATATATGAGGCTGTGCAGGTGTATAAGCATTCGACTGTTAACGCGACAGGTTATGGGTTCAATTGACAATCGGGGAAATTAACTATTATTTTTTGTTATTTTCATTGTTTCACATTGGCATGAAGGCAAAAGCGTGGAGTTAAGTTTGGTTATTCGATACGCAATATCTCGAAAATTAGTGCGGAAGCAGAGAACGGAGTGTCTAAGCTGAGCTGAATTAACTTTAGGTTCCCTCTGCAAATCCTACTACGCTTTTGTATTATAATAATTTTCTAAATTGTCTCAATTTAATTAAAGTTTGTACACGTATTCATTCAATTCAAACACTTTATAATTTCAAAATTACGACATGGAAGCCACCAACACCAGTCGTTGCGCTGGGGCAGAAGCGAAACTGTAAGAGCGTCAGATTGTGGGTTCGATTCCCATTCTAGGAAATATATCATTTAATATTTTGATTCCTTCGCCCGGGTCAGGAGGCAAAACGCAACGTTGAGTTTCGTCACTCAACACGCAAGAACTACTTGGTTCCCAGATTCCCTCTGCCTACCCTGATGTGTGCGGATTAAAGCGAGAAGTTAAAAAAGTGACATAGAGGCAATCTTTCAACCTATTCTAAAGAACCATAATGTCTTAATATTTCAACCATTTTCATACAGTGTGTACCAGGAAACGTACAAGCTTCTGTCAGTAGTAAACCAACACGTACAAACAATATAACTCAACTTCTGTTACGGTAGTTGCCCTAATAAGTGTAGTAGAACAAAAAGAAGACTTCGTGACGACAATTTTTCACTTCATTGTACTAAATCTAACAATACGGTATTTTTTTTTAAATGCTCACAATTATATTTAAATGAACAGTATGTATGAGTAGTATATGTTAATTTCCTGTAAAGAAACAATATTTTGTCTAATTTAGGCTATTTGGTGTGTTATTGTTGCTTTAATATTTTGGACTAATAACCGATATTTGTTTTTATTATTATATAAAGTTATAATTCAGTATAGAGATTGAATATTGTCATATAAATATTTTAGTTCTGTTAACACAATGTTCTTTACAGCACATTTTCGTATATATTTATTTAAAAACTGAAAGTTAAGCTTTAAGAAAACAATAGAAACCAGTTGTAACAAGCGTTTCAGTATTTCGACATAACCTTTAAGAACGCTCAGTTTACCAGTCAGATCGAAGCGTTTCAACAGTGTTCAAGAGACGCTGGTTCAAGTGCCGTTATGTTTATATTTTTATACGTTTTTCTAAAATATTTTTCTATCCTTAGTGTCGAATACTGGTTTTTAAATGTATTAAAACTAATCGAAAGCCATACTACTTCTTATTTTTCACCCTGTTCTTCTTTAGGTTAAAGAAATACGTGCATAAAGACAAATATTTGAGTCTACATCCAATTTCATTTGGACAACAGCATGCCCACTGCACTACGATATTTGAAACAATTTTGGAACATAAAACCACTCTAAAATTATTGACATACGTTACAAATCAGAAAACCCCAGGACACCCTATAGATACTCGGGGGGGCAACGAAGCATCAAGCATATTGTTTTTGTTGATATGGCTTAACTTACCATGTATGACACTAACTGATACCCGCCGTTTCACCTGCGTGGGCTAATGGAAGTACTAATTGATCAATATTTTTCTTTAAATTGGGCTTTGTGTACGTAATTATCACAATCATATCTTAATTATCTTATCTTTAAATTGTATATTTTAATACATCTTTTGTTTTTAAGGTAAATTTTAGCAAAAAGGTAGTAAATTCTGATATAAAAATATTTTCGGCCATTTTGGTAAAGTCTAACTAAGCCATTGTTTTTACTTACCAGTTACGGAAAACAAAAACATCGCCAAGTAGACGACAAACTCACAAGCATTCTATCTACGGCTGGACAATTCGCCGCTGCGCTACAAAGACCTTAATTTCCAGCATACGTTACGAATCAGAAAACCCCATGACACCCCATGGATACTCGCGGGGCTAACGAAGCTCGAAGCGTATTGTTTGTATTGATATGGCTTAAGTTGCCATATATAATGGTTTTAGACCCTCCCATGGTTTAAACATTGTGTCATTTTATATTAGTAATGTGTGGTGAAAGACAGAATGTACAAAAACGATATATCGCTTTGTGTTTGTATCAATGGAATGCGTGATAATTTGGGCCATTTTTTTAAAATGTATTAGTAAATGTTATTTTTTATTAGTTTTATTTTTTGGACTATTCTTTATTGTAAAATGTTATTGCTAATATTGAGTAATTGTGTACAGGATACATTTTTATATTCAAATTCTAAGTTTTTTTGGTGTCGCTGGATATACCTACTTGTCATATATTTTTTTATTTTAGTTCTTTCCATCGTCTCTATCTTACATATTTCTCTTTTTTATCTTTACGCTGCATCCTGTACATAGCAAGATCGGCAAGCACTCCATTTTACAATAAGTCTCTTCTATTCTTCATTTTCCACCGAATTCTTAAAACGGACTATACAAGCAAACACCTGGAGTGTAACGAGGTACATCTCAACACTGTGATTTCTCACTCTCATTGCTTTGCTCTGGTAACAACCAGAGCAAAGCAATGAATATAATTGACTTCTCCAGATGAGAATGGAACTCACAACCATCACGTTACCTCCAACACTGTACCACTGTGCTACGATAGCCTCAATAAACAAACCAAATTAAATTATAAAAGTTAAACAAAAACAATTTGATAGATTTTTGCGTTTCAATTATTCATGTTATATTAGCACTGGCACAGAAGGGTGGTCCGCCGGGACCAGTAAGAGTAATCTATGGAGGGTGAAAATTAAATCCCGTCTCGATAGCTCTTCAGATTTTTACGTAGCTTTCGCTTGTTTAAGGGTCGATTAGGATAAGTGTTGTGTTACAGTATTGGGTTATTCGATTTGTTTATTTACAATATGGGTATACTAAGTTTTGCGTGTGACTTTGTATATTTTTTTATATGAATATTGGTAATTTTAATTATTAACTATTTGGTATATATTAATTTAACTGTAAACATTAAAATAATTATTATAAGTCGGTTTCGTGCGGTCGGTTTTATGTGGGTTCGATTTCAACTAAGGGGAAAGAATAATTTAGATTTCTTGGCTCAGTAAAAAAAGTGCAGCGTAGATCTCAACGTGCAGTCTCTCGAATTCAGATATTTTGTCTTAGCATTGGATTCTGAAACTTAAAAAAAAATATTTCAACAAAATTGAAGCAAAACACTCAGATTTGTATCTGTTCCCTTCGCCCCAACTGTACCAGCCAATACAAAATACAAACACATATTAAAAATAATAATAACAAGCGGACAATGCATCTATCCCATACTATAGCAAATCGGACAATTAATTCGGCAATAAAATTAAAGAACCACTTATGGGGGCGTCGGTTATCCCGTTTAGAGGGGATTACGGAGTTGTTTTCACTGTACTACAGTACAGCATAGTACAGTACATTGTAAGAACTGTAGTACAATATGTTTTACGTTCGAACAATTTAATATCTAAGCTCCTTTCTATAAAACGATTTAATGTTTTGTTCTGTATTTTTTTATTGTTTCGCTATTAGTTAGAGCTTTTTAATGAATGAAAGCTTTGTGTGAATGTATTATTATTTACAACTCCATGCTCTGTCCTCCATATAGTAGAGTAGGCAGAGGGAAGCTAGCGTTAAGGCACTTCGAATGAGGTATTGCGACTTTTGCGGCGAAACGAAAAGAGCAAAGAAAATGAAACTATTTTATTCTTCCTTATAGGAATCGACGTCATTACGCGTTATCGTATCGTGCTATCGTCATTGCTAATATATATTAGCAATGACTATATTGAGTCGAATAATGTTTACATTATTAACATTAAATTTATTAATAAACATTATTAACATTATATTAACATTAAATTTATTTATTTATTTAATTAATTTGTAATTATGCACAACCTAATAACGATTCTTAATTTATTAAATGACTCTGAGAAATAAATTGACGGGCAACTCTCAAGTTCTTCACTGGTCACTTCTACAAATATTTTTTGTATTCCATCTTTTACTATATTTATATGTAAGCAAGTGAACGAGCGAACATTCCGAAATTTTTATTTCATTTCATACTCTCAGTAATATGATCTTAGCTAAGCAGATGCTGACCAACGGTTTCCCTTTCCTGGGAATGCGTACAGCCATAAATATTAATCCTTTATCACATATTTATTAAATCATTACGCATCATAAATCTGTTGCAATGGGAGTGACCCACAAATTTGGCTAACAAAGGCCCACTCAAACTAGCATTAGAAGTTATTTTAATAACAGAAAGTGCACCACAAACGAGGCTTTGCATATAAATCTTCTAATTACAGTGATTCAGAGTGCTAATCTACCCTAGAACCTCATTTACATCGATGGTACTTTTTCTATGACAATTAAAAATGATTTAGGGGACCGGAATTTAAGAAAGCTCTAAGTAGAGATAGCATGTAAATTTTTTATGTGTATACAGTTGTGTCTATTGTTTCTTGGAATTAGTTTGATTAAGAATAATACCTATAATTTACTTAAAAATATTTTGTTTCAAAGAAATTTTGTTAATTTGTATATAGTTCAGTTGAATATAAATTCATAATGTTGTATTTTTTCATACATTTTAAATTTTTGCAATTAATTAGATCAGTAAACAAAGTATTACAAATCATTTATTTATATTATTTCCACAAAATATTTTGTCTACGAACCATACCTTCACGTCCACGTCCACAAAAAATTGCTCGTGACACGCCATAAAATGGATTAACGCAATTGAAGGTTGCTGCCATTGTACATTACAATATGTTTGTCCCCGGACATTTCTATTCACACACGAATTTATTATATTAAATATAAATTAACATATTACCAGAGCGAGGTGAGAGCCGTTTGTTCTCATTGTGAGTACTCAAAGATTTATACGTGGTATATGTAAACATAGACGAAGATTCTATTTATAGGAATGACTTTTTGAATGTATGCCTTATTTCTTTAAGTAAAAGTTTATTTTTGCGTGTAATTTTTAATTGTTTTAATACAGCTTAGGTTTCGTGAGACAATTTTATGTAAAGAGCGAAGTTAACGAAGTATTGTCATAAGAGAGTGATATTGCGTAATTTTTGAAGTCCGAACTAGATGAGCTGTTGATGAAGTAGTGTATGAATAATTTTTGGCATTGTTGTTGTTGTTAGTTGTTACTTAACTTATTTGAGTGTAAAGGATTAGGTGTGTTACAATGGATTTATGGTTTACTGGTTTCATATAATGAATAAAATATGTATTGATAAAATTGTATAATATTTGCTAAACGCCATGATTTAATAAATGATTGAATTGTTGATTTTATTCATTTTCATGCAAATTCGACCCCCAGGTTCCCTCAGTCTATCATGATTTGCTTGGGATTCAGCGTTAACTTAGAAAAAGCGTAGCTCACTGATATATTTACTTTTGCTTTAGTGTTATTCAGAGGATATGAGCAGATAAGGTAAGGTCTTATTATGAAAAATATGACATTGTATATCGAAATCGTAATATACAAATACTAATATGTAAAGCATAGATCTAAGTAACATATCGTAAAGGTTCCTCTGCCTACCCTAAGATAGCTGAAGATGAGTAAAAAAAAAAACTTAACAGAAGCCTGGCCGTTATCTTTCCCAAAAAGTTAAAGTCGACAGCTTCTTACAATATTATTATTAAGTGTCACAATTTTGATTGACAGTGCATTCTCTTTGTTGCAAAACTGAACAGAGTTCATACCTTTCTTCTGTAACCTTTGTATATACTGTCATGTCTTGATGGGGAAACAATGGTGAAATAACTATATGTGATACCATCTCCATTCGAAGAGGGCAATTTTGTTTTGGAGTCAACATGCGAATAGTATTTGCATTTGCCAAAAAAAAACTTTGAATTAATTTTTTTGCTAACTTTATATTGTGTCCTGTTTCTTTGCAGTTTTGAGTTTTTTTAGTTACTTTGTTTAAATATAAAACCGTTACGTTATGATTCGTCTTTATCTTTATCGTGATTGTAATTTATTATGACATAATTTTAATAAAATTATTGGGTATTAAATTATATAAAATATTATCAGTTTAAAAGTACTTAAGTATCACGTATCTCCGATATTACGCACGACAGACTAATATCACCTATATACATTCATTATTTTCTTTCTATCCATTTTAATAACACTGATAAGACAACACATACAAATCTTAAACTAGAAATACTTCAAATCTTAAACTAGAAATACTTAAATTTATTTCACGATGTATCTTGCATATACTATGGTAAATAGCAAAGGCAATTAGATATTGTAACACTTTGTTTCCGCATTTTCACCCAATTATAGAGCCATTGCTCGTTGATTGCCAGAACTCAATGCCGCGCTGATTTTCGTAACTAGAACGACAAAATAAAAAAAGCTCCATCCTTGATTAAGATTCGGACCTACAATCATCGCTTTTTCAGTAAGTACTGTAATACAAGCCGCTCCGACACCTTCAATTCGCAACGTTTGTACATACAGTCAAACATAATCATACTGCACACAATCGAAACAAATTCGAAAACTACCCTCTGTACTTATTTTTGAGTAACAAACAAAAGTAGGTACGTAGACTTTACATAGAAGTACAGAAGTTACGTTAGCGTTTTGTACGAACGAAGTCACAAACTTTGTAATGGCAGGTGGATACCAAATAAAACTTAAGCCGATAAAAAACCTTAAAAAACTCTTGAATAAAAACCGAAATTAACAGGAAAAGTATTAATGGTAAAAAACTCAAACTTTGTACCTCTCTAACTAAGGTTTCTCTACAAACCACTCCAGATCCAAAGTACAATGAAGTTTTTCTAAGGCTTGGTACAAGTTAAGAATTATACTGTTTTCGTATTTTCAGTTTTATAAAGTATCTAACGTGGTTTGGGTAAACACAATGAGACCGTATCTATAAACGCGAAGAGTGGATTCGATTCTGCTCAGGAAAATGAATTCATTCTGTGGCACTACAAACTGTAGCGTTGAGTTCCGCCACTCATCATGCAATATCTTAAATTAAGGTGCAATGTGATAAGCGGAGTGCCTCATCAAGGAAGAGGAATTAGACTAGCTAGTGAGTGTGGTCACTGCAAAGTTAAACCTCTAAAGATTTCATTTCAACTAGACAAATTAGACTACATTACTACAAGTTTGTGTCAAGGCGGCGGACCCCAGACCCATGTGGACGGTCCACATGGGTCTGGGGTCCGCCTGGGAATTGGTATCATAAACATAATATTTCTCATTTGATGTGGTAATGACGTAATTGTATTCTAAAAAAGGGTAAATATGTCAATGTATACAATTGAAAAAAATATATAAGTACGTAATTGGTGCACTATATTGGCATCTCTAACAAAATCTTCATCTAAGAGATTCTTTCAACTATAATTCATATAGATTATTCTAATATAGAAGTACAAAAGATATTGAATTTATGTCTAGATACATATACAGAACATTTGATACATCAAAACCACGACAGCATACATCATCACATATTCCCTTGAAACGAATTTATACCGTCCATAGTTTTCAACCCTCCTTTACCATTTCAATACTACTCGAAGACCAATATAATTTGATCCTCGCAATCTATCTCACTTCCTAAAACCTTGTAGTGTGTAGTATGGATGAGAGAAGGGTAGTAGTTCTGTTTAGGTTGGTCTTGGTTCAATGTATTTGTCTTTAGGCTTAGGCATGGACGCTGTATCTGAGACAGGAAATTAGGTTTCGATGTTTGAATGTGATGTTCTATCTGTTGGATGGCTTTATGCGTGGTACAGTTAACGTGTCTATATATGGACCTCCTTAATAGAGAATTTAGAATAAGAATGATTTATAAGTCAATGCATAATTATGTGCGTCTGGCTTGAAATGCGCTGGTTGTGTGTTCGATTCCAAATCGAAGGAATGAATAATTCGTTCCCCTTTCCCCCAATTTTCTTTCCTTTTGTTCCAATTAAAGGGGAAATGAAAATAACAATTATTTAAATGGGGAAAATGTTTTAAACGGAATGTATCTGAATGTAGCTTTATTCTATCTGACTTGCTGGTAAAAAAGTAGTGTAGTTTTAAAAAGATAGAGAAGTTATTTTTTTTTTAAATTGTGTTGTTTTAAATTAATAGTGATAATATGTAAAAATAAAATATTATTAAACATAAATATTGTAACTTTTGTAGTTGTCGTCATATACACGAGAATATAATCAATTGTAAATTGATATTTTTAATTAGAAGGTGCTCTTAAATTCATTTCATTATGGTCCATACTTGTTTTGTGATTAACGTAAATTGACGGCATTAAATATAATTCAAGAAGTAACTTAAACTATGAACCATACATTTTATAACTGTTTCCCTCCTGCTTAAAATCAAAACAGCATACATTCGGACATCTTTTGAGGCGTACTTAGGGCGATAAATCATTTAGAAGTTTTGATTGGAAAAAGCTTTCAGAAATTTCGAAATACTTAATACATCACTAAAAAAAAAATAATTAAATTAAATCAGCAATACGACTGGCCTCGCACATTTTACCTTCTTACCAATAAAAATGACAAGTCGTAATCTATGATTACTATTATATGAGAAGCGTATATATGGTTGAGCCCGCTTATATCAGGAGTTACCGGTTTAAATTGTAAAAATATTTTTGGGTTCTATAATCAATAAGTGTTACCTCCTGTTCCTGTGGTCAATATTAGCTCGAGCTAAATAACTGTTAATAATTTCCACTGAAAAAAAAAAACTATGAACAAAGTCATCATAAATAAAACATAGAAGAGCTGCTTCATATTTCTTTTTAAAGCTTCACGTTTGACCTTAGATTTATATACTGCTGATTTTTATGTCGCAAATCACATTTGAAACCGCTTACAACCAAATATATTGAAACATTTTGACCAACATAATAAGAAAATAGTCATATAGTTTTATAAAAATTGTCTTTTACTCTGTAATATCTGTAAGCATATAGAAAAAATAGTTAAGATTTTCTTAACACGTGCTTCGCTAGACTATTAGAAATCGTCCAATGACTGGCATGTTTATTCTGATGTGTTATTCTGGTATAATTAATAAGTGGCAATACCAGGTGGCTAATTTCACGCGAATTATACCACAATTTGCGTGTTCGTTTCATCGCTTTGTTGGAAAGTGTTTGAGATTTAATAATGTATATGAGACTGTGTTTTGCTTGCAAGTTTGCTTGGCATTAGATTAGAAATTTATATGTAAATGTAATTTAAAGCCATCTTTAGGCACCTATTCAGCTTCGCGCTTAATATCATATACGCAGTGCACATACCCTGCGAGATGAGAAAACCTAGTGTTGACATTATGTTTCCCATTTTCTGTCAAAACGTTTAATTTTTTATCCATTTATGATACCTATTATTAATTTTTATGATCACAAAATTAGTTCAGATTATATGGTATGCAGAGAACTTAAGATTTGACATTCTAACCTATGTTTATAGCACATCGTTTAACGGAAAAGTTTCATATATCACTAAAGGTATGTAGGTACATACCTAGCTATGTATATTCCGTTACTGAATTACTGATAGACAGTCATTGATCCATGGATCAAACTACACGGCGTCGATCACTTAAATTTTGCATATAGGGTCATTAGGTGGGGGTTGTACATACTGTCTTCATTAACAAAATATCTGATGTTAAACAACTGAACAATTAAAAACACTTAAATAACATTTCACTAGTGATGTCCAGTGTGAAGCGGCACTCGTCGGCAATCAGAGTCACCGCGGGGAGTCCCCACGTGGCTACCGGAGCTGGGGAAGGGATCAGCGATCTGTAAACTTTTTGTACCTTTGTTATATAGTATCTGTACTACGTATTAGGTTAATAATGAAGAGTTTATTGAAAATATGCAATTTTTATTTTTTTTCATGGAAGTCTCAGTTTTAAATCCAAGATATTATCGAGAAAAAGTTTTTATAGTAAACGATTTTAGTTTTTATTAAGTTCCTTCTCCATATCTTGTAAGCAACTAACTAAACTAATCGAAATATAGTGTTTATAGAACAAATTAATAGGTGTAAAAAATATTATACCATGGTAAAAAATATTTTTGCAACCAATCTAATAATTTGACTGATTACAATTTAAATTTCAAAAGATCGAAAAGGGGTAACAATAAAATCACCTCCAACAGTATGGGCTAAAGAATATTGTTAACGGTTCTATAATAACTACTTACAAACCAACGGGAGCAGTATAGATAATTCTCATTACACATAGATCTATTCGATGTTGTCGGCCGATTTTAAAACGTATTATGCATAACCACGGGCGGTCTCGATTGTGGAAATCGATTTTATTGTGGCACATCACTACCGAGTGATTTGGTACCGCCAAAATTTAAATGTCATCGTTTCAATTCGAAATTCAATTAGAGGTAATTAATTCGGCCGGTGTCGGTGGCGGGGCAACGAGGAAACAAAGGTGGCGGCACTCTCTAATGTTCTTCTTTCTTTTAGTTTTTATGTACATTTACTTACATTAAATATGGCGTTACATTGATTGATAGATGTTTCTGTTTAATTGTTTTCACCTCCTTGAAATTGTTTTGTGATTGTTAAATTTTGTAAGAGGTAAATGAAACGGATGTACCATTTTATCCTGTTGACAGTTTGGCCATGACTATTGTGTTTTTTTTTATAAAATATGACCTAATTTATTATTGGAATGCATTTTTCTCATTTTTCGGGACAGAGAGCTTTCTTAGAAATAACCCATAAATTAAAAACTTACTCGTAAGTGATTTATAGGCTTTTCAATAAATCTTCTTTGTTTTTCCCAACTTCAGGCAGTATCCCACACACAGCATGGTAAACGAAGATATTGAAAGAGGAAATTAAATTAAATTTACCTAACTAAAGTACCTATTCGAAGTATGCATATTTTCGCAAGATAAACTTTAACCTACTACAACCTCTTAAATTGCGTCGTTTTTTAACTTTATCGAGTGTTCCGAATATAGTAGGACAGGCAGACCTAGTGTTAAGACACTCAGTTTCCCACTTTATGTCTAAATTTGGAGACTGTCTATTAAATGTTCATTAGTGATTTGTTTTTGTTATCAGTTGGGAGGTAATATAAATAAAAAATAGTTAACATTCCCTAATAGTAACTGTCGAGTGTACAGTCACATGCTATACCACTGCACCACGATGACCTCGACTGCGTCATATTGACGTAAAAGTATTCACTATTCATAGTTACAAAGTCATAAGTCTAGAACACTGTCGAATGTGGTCATCGGATGCTGTAGAATAATTATACAGCAGTACAAAGAGAACAAAACTATTATAATTATTCAACAGAAGTTCTCCGCACGAAACAATGTGTCATTGTATGGAACAAGTATTGAATATTATTGTGCGTAACGGGTACGACACGATCTTTATTTAATAAATTAAAAACATATAAAGAATCACTTTCTAGTAGATATGTTTTAATATTTAAGAATATTATTTTATAGTTGAATGTTATTGAAACAAATAAATACATAAGATTTGTTTAAAAAATATTACATTCCATCTGCTTACCCTGCTACATGAGGCATACAGCGTGAAGTTGAAAATAACAAATATATTTCTTCTTTTTCAGCTTCATTTTTACTTTCCATAAAACTATATTTCTAAACATTAAGAATTATTAACAATTATTACTCTAATAATCGCAGTCGTATCGTTTCCGTATAGTTAGTTACTGTAAATGTCATCAACGCCGTTGGTAGCTTAAACAGGTATACATAATTAGAATCGTGGGCGCTATTAACCGTCACAATGCGGGGGTGTGACCGGCATCCGTCTTACAAACGCTAGGTGTTAGAACTATTGTTACATTTTTTATCTGGTCGTTGTCGTTACGTGCACATTAATTGACTAGTTCTTTTTTGTATGTGTGTATGTATGTATATGTTTGTTAGATAAGTTAATATTGTAGTATAAATGTATGAATTAATTTAAATTTGATGACAAAAGATCACTTTTGTCATCAAATTTCTAATTAGTACTGGCGACATTTTTATCTTTTTTTTCATTTTTAGCTTCACGCTGTATCCTTCCGACATATTTTCCAGACATCATACAGCGCAGCGCAGTATTGAGTTCTACCATTTAATGGTAGAACTCAATACTGCGCTTTATCTTATCACCAAAATCAGGAAAAAAATTTTCGAGCTGTCAGCTCCTGTAAATTCGATCAAGATCGTGAATGGACACTGTAAGTTTTTGTTGTGTTTATGTTGTAGAATTTTAATACAGATGTGTTAAAGAACTTAAACATCTTGCCAACAGCTAAGATATATAGGTTTTAGCTATTTTACTCCAGGACTATTCAAAATTCTCAGTGTATACCTACATGGAAATAAAATTTTAATGTTTGTTTTTTCATGTATATAAACATATAAAATGTGATGTAGGTAATAATGTATTGAAAAAAATTGTCTAGTGCCCTTTATATAATAAATGTATTCACTTAAATAAGTACATGATTTATTTAAATAAGTCCACTATGGTCTTATCACATATAATACTCCGAATATATTTAACAAATATGTTTAAATATTTTAAAAAATATATATAATCCTATCTCGTTAGCAACATTTGGACAAAACCAATTCAGACCTGCACAACGTTTATACAAATCTAAAAGTATATAACTAACCACATCCCACCCGCACCTACGTACATATAAAAATTTAAAAAAAAAACACCGCTTATTTAGCTTCTTTATATACAATTCAAAGCGTTTAACCACGATAGGTACATGCACTCACCCCAATAATCAGCTAAACGCGCTAAAAGAAAACATTCTCGACGCGATGCACAACGTCACTCATCTTTATACAGTGCGTCACACCTAGTAAAGTAAAAGTGCCTAACGACCTTTTTATGTAGTGTGGCTTATCAAGCCCGAGCAAAAGCCGGGGTTTTTAGAAAAAAACTTCAAAGGTGGCCGGGAAATGTTTTCAGCCGGTATTTCACCTTTTTTCAATGGCAATTAGTTAGCGTTTCTGCCGACGCTTGCTCTTACGCCTTATGCAATTATGATGTCGAGTAGTTGTGGCTTGCGGATGTTGGTTGTGGTGGAGGTGGTATGTCTTACTTTGTATTTTTTTATTGGTTTCGCGCTGTATTCCAGATGCGACGATACTAAGCCTAGAAATATAGATTGCCTCAGCTTACACAGGCGGGGCTTGTTTTAAATAATCCGTTTCCCACTTTCTGATTATTTCCCGAGACCTAGCGAGACAATGCGCAGTAAAGGCTTTGTCTTGTTGCAAGAGTAAGGGAGCGAAACTTACTCATTCCACATAGCATAGCTGAAATCGAATCCAAAACTACCGTGCATATTGACGCCCTCAGTTAATAATAAATAATTATACAGGCTTCACAATTCCAAAATAGTATAAAATAAAAAAACTATTATTTTACCTGTATTTATTCAAACTGAGCACAGCAACAGCGCGCACAGTGTTCCCACATCGAAACACTTAGAGAGGGTGTCTTAAACTAAAAATATTGATATAAAACAGCGAGGCCGCGTTAATTAACTTTTCACTCGTAAATTTTTTACTCAGTTGACTCCGACTTTTGGTTAGTGCTAATTTATTATTCTATTAATTAGCAATGAATCGTTTTGATCGGTGGTGCGGAGTTTTCCTTTCATATTGTGTATCGTGGTCACGTTTTTTTAATGTTATTAAAAATGGCTTAGTCGTTATTTATTTATATATTGGTTTTGATTTTTAAAATTTTGATTTAAGTTTGCAATTGGGAGGTTTTTATGTGGCAATAATTAAAACTTTGAACTTTGGTTTTTGTAACTTATGTACTTAAGAGTAAAAATTTGGGTGAATTTTATGGATATTTATTATACGGATATTACGGATTATATACGATATAAAATTGTGATAATATTTCTTTTATTATGATTTTGTCCTGAAAAAAGACCTATATGTACTTAATTGGAAATTGTATCAAAATTTGAACGTAGCGGGATTGAAACTCATGTCTCTTGGAAAC
>DVQM01000254.1:0-20321 GCA_018231645.1 Heliconius ricini | reverse complement strand
AGCTTAATGCAAACCTTGTCGAAATACATACAGAGATTCATAAATGGTCTTCGGACATACCTACCACTATCGCTACATATTATCGCCTACGTAACTACTTTGCCTACAGCCATCTTTTTTATGTAAGTGCCGTACAATGGTCGCAAAAAATGAGCATCGATAGCGAAACCGACACTCACTTTCTTTCTGCAGACAAATAGTTATCGTATAAGATTTAGCTTTTAGTTTTGTCCGGAGTGCGAGTCTATGAATGAGAATACCAACTGGCGCCAATGAACTTCGCTCGACGGGAAAGCAAGCTCGGTTTCGAACTTCTGGGTAATTTCAATATTGCCGCAGCACAACGATTAAGTGCAAGAGTGAGGCGAATTTGCAGAGTTTGGTACAGCATACCAGTTACCGTCTTCAACCGGTGTTATATATTATTATTTGTATATACTATATATATATATATACTACGGTTACTAAACAGAGCATTGAGATAAGCGAAAATGTATACATTAATTAATTAAGTCGCTGTAAGCTTAATTTATAAGCTTCTTGAAATTATAATTTACTGAATACTGTAAAGATGCATTCATTACGACTGGCAGTTTGCCATTTTTAGGTTGTTTCCGGTAAGCGCACGCGGCAGTCGATTCGTTCTGGCGACGCTAGAATTGCAAGTAGATGGCGCATCTGATAGGGCAGCACCATACCGTATGTCATTTAATATACGAACGTCATTCCCGCCGTCAACGTCACTCGAAGGCATAATAAATGACGGCGGAGAACGGTGGAGATTTCCGGAATAGGCAGTTGTGAAAATTTCTCTCAATGTTATAATGCACCAGACGTGTACTTTTCAATCGCATAAATTTCTATACACCGATATATACTAGAACTGGACTGCGTCCGCAGCTTATCAACCACCTACGCTTTCCACTTTACTATATTATGCTTTACATCGACCACAATGCATTTTCTATTCGTTGCAAATATTCTTGGTACCTATTTATATTTTTGGTTGTATTTTGTAATATTTCGAAGGTATTACACAGAACTTACATATTGTAAGACCAATTGCTTAATTTCTAATAACAATATAAAACAATCTTAAATCATTTCAAAATATAATTAGAATTAATCAACTACTAAAACATTCAATGAAGGCAAGAATAAGAAACACATGGAACTGCGCTGTATGAGAATCGAAACAGAGATAAAGGATATTATTAGAAATATCATACATGCAGAGGTCAATACAATGCATATAGCAGTCCCCAATGCTCCTTTTATTCTCATTATAACCGCACTATTATCGGATTAATGAACCTTCAGTAATGTTCTTGGCGTAAGTATTGTGTATTGATAACATGTTTTACGTTAATGTGTTATTTTAGAAGGCTAATTTTATAGTAGATGAACGTTTATTTATAAATGTTTTAATTACTTGTAGAAGGAATATAAGCAAATACACAGACAGACAGAAAATAAGTGAGAGTTGTGAAGAAAAAACATTGCAAATTATTAAGTAATAAATTATATTGCATATATTATATATATTGTATTTATTTATAAATATATGTTACTTAATTTTAAATATTGACATTAAAAATATTATATAAATAAATCATAATTTACATATATATTAGGATAATTACGTATGAACAAAACAGTTAGTGGCTGATGAAATAGACACGATTTTTTACAAAGAGCAACATTTAAAAAACAATGTTTTGGATAAATAGTAATATTTCTTTTAGACGACACTGGTCACAGAAACGATACGAAGTACGAAACTTATTTATATAAGAAATATTCAATTTATTTAAAGCTCTGTTAAATTTGTTCAAATATAGCGTTAAATATCCAGTTAAAAATTGTCAGCCTTTCTCGTTTTTATATAGGTATGTACACAGAAAACACGAAATGAAATCTTCACAGACTCTAATAGGAGCGTTAATTAAAATAACAGTTAAACCAAAATTAATTAAAATTTTTCATTCTAACCTTAAAATATACAGCGTTACCAAAAATGCATTTTTCCATTTTAAGTATATTTTAATTTTTTTTTAATTTAAGACCAAAATGTATGTTGTAAGATATTATTATACTTAATACTGATGTCCCTAATATTTTAAATCATTTACACCTGGAATGTTAATAGTTGCTTAAAAATAGGCATTACACATAATCCACAGGTGTAAGAACTTAATAAAAAAATAAAAGTGGGAAATGGTCAAAGCCAGAAACTAAAACGATTACAAAACTGACCACACACTATTGAACACTTATGTTGGATGTCAAAATAAAGATATCTAATTGATAGGGAATAACGGCTGATAAATAATTGATTTACATTATCAGTTAACGAACCGAGATATCGTTTTATTGGAACATAGCACCATCACGTTTGATAGATACACTGTGAGTTTTGACACTCATCTGCTATATTAGTCTATAGCTAATGGAAAATTATGCAAGAAAACAAAACAAAATGCTGAGCTGTTAGAAGATTTTTAGATTCAGATTTCATATTTTGTGAAGTTCCAAGTTTCAATAATTAGAAATGAAAATAGATTTACACTGTGTATTTATTTTATGAGAAAATACGAAGTTACTTCAGATTCTGCAGTCTTTCATTTACAACAATAATTTTAATTTATAACATGAAATAATACCCTAATAGTATATAAAATAAACAAAAAAATAACAATGAAACAAGATATTTGTAAATATGAACGCAAGAAGGTCGGACTAAAGAGTAATTAGTGGTTTAAATATGTGCGGAATGCACAATATCCTGCAGCTCATCGACCTATGCCAAGTTGTTTCCTCTAAAATGTGAAACGTATTTTGTTTAAATGCGTTTTGCTGTAAAACATTTATCTCGTAAACAAAGGTATCTAATTAAATAATAAATAAACTGACTTCAAATATATTATATAATAGTACAATTACATAAATATGTAGATAAGAAGCTGGTGCCGGGCCCAGTGCATTACTGGGAATTTTTCTTAAGTAACATACCGACTACACTGAAATAAAAAGTATAATCTCGACTTTTCTTTTAGTTTTCGAATGGTTGTTGGAGGAGTTTGTGGACAAACATACAAATTGTATGTGCACTTATCTAGTCTAGTTAAGATCAATCAAATCAAATCAAAGATTACTTAAAGTTGTTAACTAACATTAGATAATGGAAACGAAATCAAAGTTTCGCTATTAGCATTGCAACAAAGAACTCGTTTGTTTCAGATAAGTAGGTTTAGTACTTTTTATATGAAATGATAATATACAGATTCTTTGCAATCTGTTTAACGAAAATTAAATAATAATGAATGCAATGAATTAAAAATATCGCTTAATTAAATGTCGGTAACAAAGAAATTCAACTTATGGTAAATACATATATAGATAAATAAATAATTCGTTCTGAAGAGACTCCCTCTGGCTGAATGAGAAAAAAAAAGAAATAAAAAAAACAATTAAAATTAAATATGAATTTTTTAGTAAGCTATGTGATGTGAAGACATAGTTAATCAGCTATATTTATAACGATTACTCTAAACCTGGAATTAATGAATCAAAGTACTGCTGGTTTAATATATAACTAATAGTTCTTTGATTGTAACATTGGGATTAAAAAATACAAAGACTAATGATACGATACATTATGTCTAAAATTAACTGATATAGTCAATATTTCACCGTCTTACTCAATGTGGGGTGAATAAAAAACAACATGCACACAATATAAATGGATCATCGTAAAACAAAACAGCAACTGATTTATACATGCATATCTACACGCAAAGTCATCATTCTCTTCGTGCATTTCACACTCATTGTGGTTACTTGGGACTTATTTGACTGGGTTTCTGCTGGTTTTATTTTATGATAACTCACTAACCCTTCTTTAGTAGCTAGTCAGTCGTACAGTATGTTTTTTTTTATTGGGCTTTGTGAATCTGATACATTTTGTAAAAAAAAATAACCTAAACATCAATAGGTATCTTATATAGTTTTTTTATTATTCATCGTTTGACTGTCAACGTAATGGTTGTGAGTTTGATACTCAATCAGGAGAATGTCATATTGTGTTAAATATTTAAAAAAAGAGCTCATCTGCATTTAGGAAAGTGTTTTTTTTTTAAAAACATAGTTATTTTAAAGTGCCTACTTTGTACGTATGGCTGACCACAAGGTCTGAGGCACTTTTGGCGCTTAGATTTCCAAGAAGCCAACAAGTCTAAATCGTAATGCGTTCAATTTTTATACGTTTCCTAAAAAGTAGAATGAATTATTATTATTTCTGCGATCTAGTATTAAGTGTACCGCTAAGTTTTGGCCACTCAACACACAATGTCCTTAATTTATAAGGAAGGCAGGTCAGTATGGGGTAATCAGTTAGCAGGATTAACAGTTACAAATCGTAAGCGAAGCTTCAAAGAAAAAATAATAAGTATTAAAGTAAAGAATGAAGTGATGTATCACTATTTGTTAGGTAACACTATTTGCCTACTCTGCGAATGCAATAAGCGAATATAGCAAAAAGCTCAGACAAAATATAAAATCAGGCAAAACATTGTTAATGTGGAAGAAGACTTCAATACTATAAAAAACCACGTAAGACAAGTTCTATTCATATTTAGTAAGATTATATTGTTATACATTTATCACCCTACCATTCTACACAAAACATTAAATCGACATTCACATATTCTCCATTAAATTTCTTACAATTCATTCATCATACATATCCCTGAGCCCATATCAACAACATTTAGTATAAATATACAAATTACGAGATTACCCGATACACTGTACTGTCTATCTAGTAGTGACGTCAAAAAAGTTGCGGCGTCGAATTTTTTATCTTACGTAATAACACAAAAACTGTAGCAGACCGTATCTACGAAGCGAATTCCAATTTTCAAGACAGGTAATAATTATTATATTCTTACATCTTTTCAACAAAACAGTATCTAAGTTAGATGTTAAATTTCAAATATAAACAAAAATTACAAATGGTAGAAATATACAACTTCTATTATAAAAAGTCGTGAAGTCGTGAGCGTTTTATTTGACAATACTGAGAACTGAGCTCTGCGGTATTTTGTGCATCTAGGTACTTTCACCAATATTAGCACGCCAATGAATTGCATCGATTTACTCTATAGATGACTCGGTGAATCTCTGAAATGAATTATGTTTCTCTGAGTCTTATTTATTATAGAATGTACTTAAAAACCTGATCGCGATGTGATATAATATTTTTCTTTAAAAAACATAATAAATTCCCCAGATAACAATAATATAATAACGATATTCTTTCGACTTGTAAACGACGACGCTTCTACGTATGATGAGTTCGAAAACATTTAGACAATAGGCTATCAGAAAAACTCGTGGAATTTTAATGTATAAGTATGCTTGTGGGCAAATATTACACAGCGGTATGTGCTTCTTCATGTTGAAACGATGTACTCTGAGCTAAGACTCTTCTGTTACTAATTTGATGTTTAATTGACAATTCTAGTAAAACCTAAGTGATCTAATAAGCGGACGCCGGATTGATGCATATTAGCCGATCATAAGCGAATGGCAATCTCATGTTTCACGGCCTTCCGCTCTCGACTCGATTACCATTGACGCCAGTGACGTTGCGCCGGCGCCGGTGGCTCATGCATTGTGATTTCGCCCTGGGAATGCTAGCGATGTCATCAGCATAATAAATACAAATGGTTAATTATTAGGAAATATACAATCGATAATCGGAAGCATTTCATCAAAATCAATAAAAATATACCAAAATAAAAAGAGAACGCCAACTTTTTTAGCTGGTCACCAAGTCGGACGCGGTGTACGTGAGTCACCGGCATACCGGCGGGCACCATGCACCGTGCGTGTCAACCACCTATTTATGTCGCAGGACGAAGCGCAAATAAACAGCATCAAAGGGACGTCGGATTCCGCTCAGCGGTACGAGCCGCGGCCGAATGCAAAGAAAACAACCGCCATTGTCTACGGATGAGTTATTTTTGCGAATAGATGTGCACACACTCGGTCACTTAGCCAATATTGGAAACTGTTGCCAGGTTAATCGGAGTTTACATAAAAATGTACAACATTACCAAATAAGTAAGGCATATGACAAAGTTATTTGCACTTTTTGATTAGACGTATATTACTACTATGAAATATACTCGCAAACAAATATTTAATGCAAATGTCTTTTAATATATTACATTAAAGGAATATAATAAGAGATTTTTAAAAATCAAAAAAAAATCATACAATTCATTCATCATACATATCCCTGAGCCCATATCAACCATACATTTGAGATTTTATTTTCCAAATACCTTTTTAAAGTTTTAATTGGTAAAAGATTTATATTAATCAATAAATATAAATTATGAAATATTATTTCTGAATCTATGAAAACTAATAAAATAATTCGCCATAATTTCATAACTAAATACTATTATACACATAATAACTGATAGTTTTGATTATTATTATTATTAATAAAAGTAAAATATACTAAAGGGTTCAATAAATTTTTAAATTTTTATCCTATACTCAAGGAGAATACATATAAAATTATGATATTGCAAATGGAATTTAATAAAAATTCAATTAAATTTAATTTGGATTTTGGCACATTAATGTCATGTCTCTGCATGGTGTTTAGTTACCATTTACCAAATACATGATATGTAGGTACATATACATAACTATATTTTTCTAATTAACTAATTATATACATATTCAGTAACTGAGTTTGAGCTTTGGATTCACCGCCATAGATAAATGGAAATAAAATAAAGTAAATTATTGACTAAAATTGTGATTGACATGTTCATGCTTTATAGGTAACTTTGACCACAGGTACAGTAGATTACGTTAAACTATTAACATTGGGTAGTATAATATGTAGCTGTATGTAGCTTCCTGTATGTAGCTTCCTCAATAAATGGACTATCCAACAAAAACATTTTTTCCAACAAAATCAAAAATTTCTGAAATTAGCGAGTGTTCAACCAAACATCATTTCAAGTATATAATACATAAATTTTTCATATATTATAGTTATATTCTTAATTTCAATGAAATATTTATTTCATCATCATCAACAATTTAAGAGTTATGTTAATTTATAATATTATGTAAAAGAAAATACTTTTCCAAAAACTGATCTACCAATTTATAATCAACCACTAAAACAGTAGACATTATGGAAATTTTGAAAGTAAATTAATCAGTGTATTTGCTCCATGGTTATCTTATCTTTATATTACCATTATGTAGAAATTGATTATATCATATAGATTTTAATAAAGCACCAAGTTAACGGACTCACCTTTCATCTTCAGGAGGCGGAGCGGGCTCATCCTTCCCGTCGCCGGTGTCACCAACCTGCAGGCCGTCCTGGGCCACCTCGGGAGCACCACTGTCACATGCATTCACATTCACATTGTTAATCACTGCGCTACTGATAGCGTGAGACACCACCGCACTAACCGGGCTGCCGAAGCCCTGACTGTCATGGACCGGCGCCGCCGCGTTTCCTACGTAAGCGGTCGAGCTCACCGGCATCGACACCACCGGCGAGTTAGTCCCGGACACTGTGGCCTCGACGGGGGCCACGCTGCTCTGTGACATAACCGGCACTACCCCGCCGTAACCGAGCGCCATGTTCGTCTGAGATTGCACCACGTTGGCGTGCACTGCGCCTCCCATTCCAACCGGCATCGTCTGCTGCATCGACATCGGAATGTTCTGGTGCGCCATCGACACTTGCGGCACCGCCTGATTAGGAACATATTGCACCCCGCCCATCTGCCCCTGTGTCTGCTGCTGCATCATATTCTGAGGCTGGGTCATATGCGAAGGTATCTGTTGACTAACATTTCCTGGCTGCATGAATATGGGATCAGATGCAGGTATTTGCATATTGGTTTGGTTATCTAAAGTCATCTGCATACTTTGAGGGGTGGCAGTCATCATTTGTATGTTTCCTTGTGGCACAGTACCCTGTTGAGGGGCCATGTGCACAGGTTGCTGCTGTTGCCCGGCTAAGCTTTGGAGATTCGCAGGCAATGTCGAACCTTGGGGTTGCGTGGCCATTGGCTGAAGATTAGAGGGAAGAGTTGCACCTTGCTGTGATGTAACAATACTAGTGAGCACCTCCTGTGGCAGTGTCTGTCCCTGCTGGGTCATCTGAGACTGTTGTGTATGATATTGTGGAACACTATGTTGCTGTTGGACCATGGGCTGCTGCGATGATGGTAAGGTCCCACTTATCATCGATTGATTAGGCTGTTGATTTACCGTTTGGTTGTACTGAGGCTGAGGGACCCCTATTCCTTGTTGTTGCATTTGAGGGTGTATTCCAGGAACTACTGATTGTTGAGGCTGCGAGGGCAACTGGTGCATCTGGGTTTGCATTTGAGAAATTTGCTGGTTAGTTGCAGTCAACTGTGTGGGTATCTGCATTTGTTGCATGTGGTTTGGCATTTGTTGATTTAATGCTTGTATTTGGGCCTGACTAGACAAATGCTGAAGCTGAGCTTGCTGTCCCATAGTCTGTTGACCTTGCAAGTGGTGACTCTGTCCAATATTAGGAATCTGCGCTTGTTGCATTTGATGGATTTGCTGCGGGTTGGGTTGACCTTGAATGGGTTGCATTTGAATTTGCTGCAACTGTGCTTGCTGGCCGGGCACTTGAGTCAATTGTCCTTGGTTTGGTATTCCCTGCATTTGAGGCATCTGCTGCTGTATCTGCATATTGGTGAGCTGAGTGGGAGGCAAATGTTGGCCCATTTGTTGCATTTGCTGGTTAGGAATCTGTTGCATCTGCTGTGGCAATTGTTGGTGCATGGGTATCTGTTGCATAGCAATACCCTGCGACTGAGCAATCACTTGCTGTAATTGATGTTGTGGAAAACTTTGTGGAATTTGCTGCACTTGCTGTTGTTGAGGGGGTTGAGCGTGACTTTGTGGTGTATTTTGCAAAGTGATGTGTGTCATACTCTGCGGGTGCTGCTGTCCCACTTGCTGATTAGATTGCAATTGATTTTGATTTGGCATTTGCTGGGGCATCTCTAGAGGTGGAGACTGTACAGACACAGATTGATTCACAGGCATTTGTTGTTGCACTATATTAATAGGTTGTGTCAAAGATTGTCCAGGTGAAGCCATGGGAAACTGTTTCTGAATATTTTGATCCATTTGCTGCACTGTATTCACTTGATCCTTGGGTCCTTTATTCCCCAGATCATTACACATATCATCATGTTGGTTATCATTTATCACAACTCCACTGTCAGGAGCCTGTAAATTATTAGTTTCCGTCACATCCAAGTTGTTATTAAGTGTGATGGGAGCATTTTGTTGTGTAGTGGTATGGTCTAGATAGTCCATACACATCCACCTGCCACGGCGGAAAGGCTCAGTACTTTCTATTTTAACAACTTTGAAGCGCTCATTTCTAACATGTTCTTGTATCTCCTTCATTCCTTCTTGTGGCTTCGAATTGCCTATAAGGTTGATAATGCTGCCAGTTCCGGCATTAGTGACACTGACGTGCATGTCATTCACTTCAGTGTTATTACTATTTGGCACTGCTCCTATCTGGTTAGTGTTAGTGTCCTGGCCGACGATTGCGAGACCGTATTGCGAACTGGTCGGAATGACAGGAGCACAACCTAAAGATGCACTCGACGCGTTGTAGAAAACGTCGTCTTTCGAAAAGGTGTCCTCTGAGTAGCTCGGAGTTTCATTCTCTATATCGGTAACCCTTGAGATGTCGTCGGTGTGAGATTCGTCTAGATCGTCAGCGGAGTCGTCGCCTGCATCAGTGCTCACCCGAGAGCCGACAGTCACACTGGTTATCTGAAAGGAAGATATTTTCCTTGGGTTATGGGCGGATTGAAGACTCGTCGGGTGAGTCACTCCCTTCTCTGATTCGTTCAGTCGAATAGATTCACTCGTAGTGCGATGAACGACGTTGTTATACTTGTTTTTTTCACTAGTTTTATGTGGCTTTTGAATCAGATTGTCAGCCATTATGCCGTCCGACTCGAATGACTACCTAAAGAAAATTTCACTGTTTATTGGCCTAAGAGACATTTGATAGACTTTTAAAACACTAAAATATATCTAAAATAAAACCATTGTACACTCACAATTTCACAAACACAGTAATTTAGCTATTAAAGTCCTTAAAATTCATTAGTAAACACACACAGATGTGAACATCTTTCAGACGGCAGCAACATGGCGGCCATTTATGCGCAATGCATTATGGTTGACAATTTGCAGTAGACTATAGACATCGAGACCTACTTTTCTTTTAACTGCACATCGTGTCGATAGATGTCGTCACTTTTGCTAGTGATTTTATTTACTTTAACTCGTTAATGTCGTACTTTATTAAAAATATACGTTATCAAAGTTGCATAAAAGATTGTATATAACTAAGAGTATAAACAAGAGTTACTTATTTCAAGTACATTAGAGTTTTAAATAATACTTTAATAATACTTTATTGCTAGTGATATAGAGCTACAATTTTGATTAAATTATAATTTACAAGAAATTTGAAAATATGTCTTATTTAAAATTTGTAATACTTACTTGGATTTTTTATGAATGTTTAATAAATGCGTAAACATAGTTGTTTTTTATTTATTATTGTTTCAACTAACCATTTTTATGTAGGCAATAAATATAAAGTACTAACTTACGAATACATTTTAATTACTATCACTACAATAATAGCAATTATTATTTTACGAAGACAGATTTGTACAAATTTATAAATAGAACAATATTTAATCATGATGCCAAGTCTGTCAAGATATATTTTTAAAGGTGTATTATTTATATTGTATCTGTGGACATGAAAATTGAATAATATAATTACGCTACTTCACGCAAGGTGGCGTTATAAAAATAAATAAATTCTAAATATTTTAATGTAACTAAATCAAAACGTTTGTATTTTGGAATGGAAGTTACGGAAAAAAAGTCGAAACGTATAATACAATGTTATAAATGGTAAATTTCTTATATAAAATAATTTTATAAAAGATATATTTTGATTTCATATTTAATCTAAATATTATTATGAAGTTACAATTAATTAATTACATCAGAGCGTAACTTTCTTAAATGAAGGTTTGGAAATCCACCAGAAGGAAGTATAAGGATTATTTAGATACGTACAGTTTTAAATTAGCACTCTTTAAAGTAATTGGCTTATCCGTTAAAGGAAGTTCGGAGTTTCAAATTATCTAAGCCGTATACTACGGCGAATGGCCTAATTGATCTGTGACTTTACCTAACATGCAAAGGTCAAAATATTTGTACTGATTTTTAAATAAAGTTAGATTTTCAAGTATTAATTTATAATATAATAAAAATATAATGACATCATACAGTGTCTTATACAGCTTTTTTAAAATGAATACAACAACGCCTTTTTCTTAGTGTAGCTTTTAAGATCTTAGATATTTTTTAAAGTTTACTGCTTCACACACTAATATGTACATATGTATGTTTACCACATCTCAATTGAGGTTTTAACGAACTACTTAAAAAACTTGATTTTTACTCCATTCTATCAAATATAAACAATTTAGAGTGACTGACTTACAGTTATCTAGTGGTAGGATTATGGTACGTTATTTCGCGATGGGCGCCATCGCGGGGACTAAGACCGTTCCAAGAGCGCCCCGACCTCGGCTATTACCCGCAAGGTCTTCAGATCACCAGTCGATTTAACTAGCATCCCCACCAATCGCCGTGACACTTCTTAAACGAGGATAATTTGCTATTATTTGTAAATTGCCGTCCCGCGACGTCCTGCCCGTCCGCTTCGCAGTCGCTCGGGAGCACGGGACCTTCCTGGCTTCCCGCTGCCGTCGACTCGAGTCGCACTTGTAATACCTAAACAAATAATCGTCACATCACCTCAGCGATCCGAGCGTCAGTCGATAAGATATAACTCGCGTATAAACACTGAAAACTAGTTAAGAAAATGTGGTTACGTATAGCCAATGGCGAAATCGTTTGATGATATACCAAAAAAGTACGAGGACGACAGCAACATGGACGACAACAGCGAGGAGACGCCGGGATGCTGGCGGAGGATGATACTGTGGTTGCGGATCAATCCGAACCTCATCATGTTGAAAGTGACTCTGTTTGTGATGTACGGGGCGACGGCATCCCTCTTGCCGTATCTCACTATTCATATGCAAAGTATTGGACTAACTGTGCCAGAGATTTCTTTTGTGTATTTGGCTTTACCTTTCACTACATTTCTAAGTCCACCTATCACAGGTAAGTTTTTGATGAGCAAATTTGTATATCACTTTACATTTAAATTATACAGAAAATTATGTTTTTAGGGTTTTTGGTCGATCGCTTCGGGGAGTATAAACCTGTAGTTATCACGGCTCTGATACTAAACGCAGCGTTTCACCACTCGCTGCTTTTAATCCCACATCAAGAGACGCCGGGAGTGATGCCATCAGCTTATGTTATGCGACATCCTATAAAACGGAGCGTAGAGGTATTTGACGCTATGGCTTTTCATTTAGTTAGAAATAAGGGTTAGGCTTGGAGATATACTTGATTATTCAAAATCCATATAATAACAAATAGAGTTCTTCAACATTAATCAACGGGAATAAATTCTATCTTTTTCATTCTTGCGTTTCAAACAGATATATTCTGTTCTTCTTCCTTGCAATGACACACATTAAAGTAGTTAATATATGAATTATTACAAAATCAACACAGAAGGACCCTAGTTACGTAGTAACGAGTACAAACTTACCTCCTGTCCTCTAAGAATTTGAGCAAATCGACCTCATCCGGATTAACCAGTCTTGTCATAGCGAGTCTCCGTTAGTTAAGAGAATAAAGCTAAATTTATGCATATTAGTGACTATGAGCTCATTTCAAGTTCTTATGAAATAACTGATAAAAATGAATATTCCTGAATATTTCAAAAAATGTTTAGGAAAACGATAAAACCGTAACAAAACACTTACGTGTACTTTATGCTTATTTACCACCAATAAAATACGTATATCATAGCTATAAGCTGTTAATATTAGATTATGAACTAGTAAAGCGCTTTTTAGAAAACACTTTCTGAACAATTATTATATTGGTTAATTTGAACCAATATTATTTATTAAATTTAACATTTGAGTATTTAAATATTTACTGCAGAATTATTATAAAAGTTAAGACCGTTCTCGACTTTTCAATGTTTTTACTAGAAATAACTTAACAAGTTACTATGCCTATATATATTTTGCTTTAGTATATAATATCACAAAATAATCGCTATTTAGATTTGGTGGAGCCCCTGTCCTAGCAGAGAGTGTCCAGATGAAGATGAACAAGTAGATTTTGTACTCGATCGGTGTGTAGATCACTGTATGCTGTCACAGACGCAGGATGCGTCGAGTGACCCAGCAGACGATAAAGATGATTTAGATTTCCACATATCACATAAGATCTATCCACCAAATCTTTCTAATAGCAGGTTTGAAAATTTACATATTTTTATACAAGAATTTGCTAAGCATTTGTAAAGTTCTAATGTATATGTTTCTTTTATATGTAATAGGTGATACAAATATAGTTTGAACATTTGTTCGAAATATGTAGAATGGCCGCGTAAGCAAGCCTATTGGTAAAAGCGAAAGTATCGGCATTATCATATATTTATATTAAAACAACATTATTTAATATCCTGCACTGAATATTATTTTTTCTATAGCTGTATTTTGTTTCTTTCCGTAGCACCTGGTTAAAATTAAATTGCCTACGTCAGTTTATCTAACGTTTATAACACATTAATAGTCTTGTAAACAGTCTGAAACAATACTACAAACATTAAATGATTACAAAGCCTTCCTTAAAGCCTACGAATTTGCCATATGATAACAGATACACTCAACTAGGCATTGAAATATCAATTTTTAATACTATTTTGGTTCCGTATTCTGTTTCCGGTTTAGGTAAACATTTTTTAGAATTTGTCTAACTCCTTCTATTATATGATATCAGTACTTATATCATATAATAATATATATACAACATTATTGTTTAAGCAATCGTCATTTTATTGCTGTGCTCTGTTTAGAAGATAAAGCAATTTTACAGTCGTTTTTATTTTTATAAAATTCAATGCACTTAGTAAATCACAAAATGCATTTGACCGTACATAATTAAGAGATTGTTAGCTCATTGCTTCAATCTTCAACAAATTATAGTAAACAACATTTTTTTAGTTTTCTAAACGTGACCGATGACGACGAGGAGTTCAACGATGCAGCCTTCTTTTTGATAGAAGTGCATGATGATTTGGGCGAACCAAAAGAACAGCTTGGCATAGAAATGGAAAGGGTTTGTATTGTTATACTTAAATAAATATTTTACGTATTTAAATTATTACAATTTGTATCCCAGTGAACCCACTTCACAGCATTTTCCTTTATGCAACATAAATAAAACTACATAAAACGTTAAAAGTGCTTAGCTAAAAAAGATTTGTGATGGAAAAGTGAATGGTAAGAGATGTAGGGGGAGATCTCAATTGACCTTCGAAAAAACACTAACAAAGATACTGGAGGAAGGTCACATAATGAGGACCCCTTGGAGGGCATGTATGAAGAGGTTGATGACAGCGGATGAGGCGAAAGACCGTAGCGTTTGTCGCTCCCTTCTGTCTAACTACCCCGCTAGGGATAAAGCGTTAAGCTAAAAAAAGACAAATTCTAACTAGCATTATTTCAGGACGACAACGACACAGTAACGGATTTCAGATCAAGATTCGGCGAGAAACTGCTAATAGCGCAAGGTGTAAACATAACGGCGTTAGATAAAGAGGACTTGAGATGCGGCGGCCTCGTGATGCTGCATAATATGACTAAACTCTCCCAGCAAAGATTAGAGAGTTTGTCAGCCGATTGTATGGTACAAAAATGTGACTTCAGGTTATATTTTTTACATTATTTACATTTATTTATAAGGTATTCTGTTTACTAGTTTTCGGGTGACATGCGTACATATATATTCAGATAGAAATTTTTTATTTACATTTTTAATCTGCATAAAGCTTTTCTTAAGTTACTTATACACATATATGGCTGTCTATCACTCCTAACAAAATAATAAGATCTAGTCAATTTAAATAAAATAATAGAAGACGTTGAATGACATTATTCAGTTTCAAACAACGAGTGTATTTACATTTTAGACCTACTAGAAACAAGTAGATAGATATCGTAGTTGTTTGCTTAGTTGACGCATTGAACAAATTAATAATTGTCTATACGTTATTGTATCTTATTTTCTTTTTTAAATTCAATTTCCTTTTACGAAGTGCTGGCTTTACTCCAATCCAATAAAGTACAATTAAAAAAATAACGCCCACAAAATGAGATTGCAACTTGTAAATTTTAATCTTTTCACACGCTTTACTTTGAAAATGATCTATGATGGAATTTTTATACAAAATTTTAAAAGGTGATATTTATGATTATCAAAATGATTTCAGTATTACATTACGTAGATTATTTAGCCGTTTTAATTTTTAATATTTTTTTATATTCTATGTAAATTCTTAAAAAACAAAGAAAGCTATAGATTTTCATCATTAACATTACTATCGTCAATGGGTATAATACTCTCATACATTTTTAGAAAGGGAGGTCCGGACATATGTCCGCCGGACTACAAAGAAAGCGACGATAAAACATTTTACATATACTTCTTCCTGCGTTTCATGGGCACTATAATGTTATCAGCCGGTGTCACCATCATGGATCCCATAGCTTTGACCATGATTCAAAAATACGGCGGAGACTTTGGCAGAGAAAGACTCTTTTCTAGTATAGGAATGGCTATATTCTCTCCTATAACAGGAATGTTGATAGATATGAGGAGCAAACAAGTCGGTGAGTGCGCTATCTGCTATCTACTTGTCTTTGACAGTACAATGTCAATAAATGTTAAATGTTTTGTTTTGTTTCAAGTTTAGCTTTCTTTTGTTGGGGACTTTTGTATTAGTATTAAGTGTAGGTAATTGCGTCTTATTTATTGATTATGTGAAATGTTCCATTTTAACGGTTTAATGTGACATTTATCATGTGTAAATTAGAAACCAAAACGATGTAGCAAAAATTTTGGAACAACGTTAAGTTTTTGGTTACGCGTTACTTTTAAAGCCAAAGTTGAAATTAGCTTAATATATTCTGTTTTATTAGAAAAAAATATATCGTATTTGAATAACGGAAATTATACAGACTAAAATCTCTTTATTTACCTATAGATCATGAGAAAAAGTATTGGTAACAGTATTATACTATAATAGTAATAGTATCTATATACAATATATATTTTTTAATTTCTACGTTATATTTCAGGTTACACAGATTATTCTGCGGCATTTTACACTTACGATGCATTACTTCTAATATCAGCCATAACCGTCGCAGTCATGCCGCTCGGTGCAAAGTTACCAGCCGACAATTTACTAAGGGATTTAGTGAATATAATTAAAATGCCGCACATTATTGTATTTATTTTCTTCTTGTTCGCGTTGGGCAATTTCTGGGGATTCATCGAGTCCTATTTGTTCTTGTATTTGAAGGAATTAGGCGCTCCTAATTTTTTGCTAGGTAAGTATTTTTTAACTATGTCTTGTTGCTCTGTTTTTTTTAGCTAGAAATGTCAATGTGTTAATTTTTTTTTTTATTTAGTGACTTTTAGTAATGTTTTATATGTTTTAATAGTAGAATTTTAGCAGTGTCGTGGTTTGTTTCGTAAAATGAGTAGCGTTTGAGGGCAACACTCCTTCCGCCAGGTATAACGGTGACGGTGGGCACGCTGTCCAGCATCCCCTTCCTGTACGGCGCGGACGCGATCACGTCGCGCATCGGACACGTCAACGTCATCATCGTGGCGTTCTTCTCGCACGCGGCGCGGCTCGTCGGGTACTCCTTCATTGAGTGAGTTGTATTTATTCGTTCAGGTAATCATTATTAAGTGCTTCATTCGTTCATTCATTTTTTATTTTTTTGAGTGCTTAAAGGTTTCTGCGATGCCTGCTTTCTTTTTCTTGGTTTTATTGGTAATTGTAAAGTGATCATAACTAAGTATTTTCTTATATTTGTAAAAATCAATTAACTAAGCGGACTTTGAACGAAGTTATGCATCACTAAGGTATGTCTCAGGGATAAACAAAAACAAAATACCACTATAACTGATTCATACAACTGTATGATTAAATTCATAATTTATTTCATTTTCATATATGAATACCAGTAAATGCTCAACATATCTACAGTACAATAAACAGTAGTACAATTGAATAATACATTATCAGATTGCTGATAAGCAGCTATTGTTGTTTCATTAATTGTCAAGCTTTGCTCATGTATGAATTTATGTATGTATGTAGACCTAAATGCTAGATTCTTGGGCAATGTTAAAAATAGTATACCTTATCTTATATTTGTGAACTATATAGTAGCATGTATGTATATATATGCGTTTAAGTAGTTGTGTGTGTTGTTGTAAGTATTTGTGTGTATGTTGGAATGGTTTTTTTAACTACAAACTGTATCCCGCACACGGCGCTGTAGCCAGAGGAAATCTAGGAACCTAATGTTAAGACACCGATTCTAATTTCCCACCGCGTTCTGGAGGCATTATCCATCCAATACCTATATTTATTGTAAATTATTGCATTGGCAGGTGTTGAGAACGAAACTCAATGCCGCGCTTTGCCTCGACACCAGAGCGAGATATTAAAATATTAAATATTCGATTTCCTGGAGTACCAATCGAATCCACAATTCGTCGCCTTTACAGTGATTAGTTGCTACCTCTGCGCCACGACTTACTATGCTACTATGGTATAGAAAGTATTTAATTGTTTTAAAGGAATTCACTCATAAGATGCTCTGTATTATTTTAAAGAGTAATTTAATGTGAAACATCTAGTCAGTTTCCCAGAAAATGGATGACGCAGTGCCTTAACAATAGGTTCCTTGTGCCTACTCTGCTGTGTGCGAAATACAGCGTGAGGCTGATTTATTATAAATATTAATAAAGATAAACTATATACATAATAATAAGATATATATAGTAGTGTTACAATACTTGACACAGCTATCTGGAAGTGACACCTACGTGCATTGTTCTCATAAACTTGACAATGATTGTCATAAATACATTTACTAGGTAAATGGTATTTTAATGGAAAAGGACGAAACGACAGATGTCGGAGATTACGGTGGAGCAGGAAATATAGTGTGTAAATTACTTGATAGTTATCTAAGTAGTGCTCAGAACGTGCCTTAACTCAATAATTTACAATAAATATAGGTACTGGATGGATAAACACAAAACATAAAATTTGAAAGAACCTCCTTTAAAGTTATAACCTTAAAGGAGGCTTTTTCAAATTTTAAAAAATTATTGAATTGAATAAATTTCCAATTCAAAAGGAATTCCTGGTGGTGTTTCCCATTCGAGGCCATGGAGTCACTCTCCGTACACCTGATGTGGGTGGCGGCCGCGACCTACTGCGCTATGTTAGCGCCGAAGAGCTTACTCGCCACGTTGATTGGCGTTTTGGGCATGGCGCATTTTAGCCTTGGTAAAAGATATCTTATTATATTTAGACTCCCGTAAGAACTCATACAGTCCTCCTACAACACCTCCCAAGAAAAATTTAAAACATTAATAAATGACAAAAACACAAATAAAGAACATCCAAAGACAACAAAATTGGTCAAAAGAACCTCTGCAAAATGAAAATAATTAAGCAACAAGAGAGTGTCTTCACACTAGTTTCTCTATGATTATCCCTAAGAAACAAAAGCTGACCGTTGTCAGTTTTTTCCTGTTGGCCGACATAATTCACCTTATGCTTATGAAGAATAGATTAACGTTCAAAATTTTTACACATGTAATTATTTTAATATTTTTTTTATAAATATATAAAAAAAATAATATTCTAAATAAAATTATTTCCAGGCAGAGGTAGTGGTAGCTTTGGAGGTGGTCTGTTAATAGCATCGTTAGGTACAAGAGAAGCGTTCCGTTATATGGGACTTATAGCGTTCCTGGGGGGTGTTTTATATGGACTGCTACATTACTTCTGGCTTAGAAACATCAATATGAAAGGCATTCCTGATGTATGCGATCCTGATACTGGTGAGTGATATATTTATAGCTTTGCATCCTATCCCGCACATTTCGTTCGCCACTTTTCGCCTCAATCTCGCATTTGCCTTGTCAGAGCGAGGATATTAAAATATTATATAACTTTTTACCCGGGTAGTATCGAACCTACAACTGTCGCGTTTGCATTTACAGATTTGTACCCCAGCGCCACGACGGCCTTAGTGATTAAATTATTAAAAAAAATAAAACTTCCCTTAAGGCGTGCCATAAAGATTAAGCTCTATAAATCTTGTAAGGCTAGTTTTAAGTAAAGAAAAGTAAAGAAATATAAAAAAATCAAAAATAAAACTGACGCCAAAGTAAAGAAAATTGAAAAATTATAACGGAAATTATTAATACTTGTATACACACGTATTTACTAATATTTAAAATCCGTTGTTTTTGGAGTCGCTCCCGTCATAGTCCGTTTTCTTAATATTTTTTTTTCTCTCCTTCGGTGCATTCAGTAGTTATCATAATATAATTAATGGTATATATATTTTTTGCTGGCAATAGGACCAATGTGAAAGAATACTCTCTCAAATAAAAAAAATATTGTTTGAAAACAAAATTAATGATTACTTACCCATATTTTTATCGGGCTTTAGTTTTTGAAAATGAAAGCGATATATTAGGAATATTTTGTTCTCAATACAAATATTTTAGAAAGCGGAGAAGGTGACAAACTGAACGGGGAACCATTGCGGAAGGATGCTGGGACGATGGTATCTCTGGAACGACTACACATAATCACTCGCTTCAACCCGCTTGGGTCTTTACATTCACTTTCCAGAGGATCTAGGGCTAGAGTAAGTACTATACTCACGTTATATGTAATATTTTAACTATAGCTTACAATGTTGTTGTGATGAAAATTAAATGCTTAGTCAATTAAAAATATTACAGCGTATTTTGTCTAGTCTAGTCTAGAAATTAAAGGAGAAACCCTCAATGTGTCGGAATCAGCTATTTTTTTAGGTGTAACCATAGATTCCAAACTCCAGTGGAACATTCATCTGGAAGCACTTGCGGATAAACTCAGCTCTGCCGCGTACGCAATAAAAAAG